>JAVQJF010076260.1:0-22634 GCA_036023855.1 Gadopsis marmoratus
ATACACCATTATTTATTTAAAAATTTAAAGTTTATTTTATTTAATTCTCCCTCCGTGGCACCTGCGTTTTCAATGTTTAAAAAGGTGACTATTCAAGCGCTACAAATGACCCCCCCCCCCCCCAACAGAGCAGCACCTTCCTGTCCTCCCCATCCCGCAGCAACCTGGAGGAGAGAGCGCGCAACTACACCCCTGCCCCTGCCTCCTCGTCACAGCGTTGGTCGCCATCCATCCCCTCTCCTCCGGTACCATAACAGATGGTGGGAACAACATTGCATCCACCGGGTACCACAACAATAGACCGCAGCATCCAGTCCAGACAGCACTGGCCTTGCACCATCATGCTGCTGGTGCAGGACAGCGCGAGGCTTTGAGTGCCGACGTGATTCATTTCACGCGGTACCACCACCACCACCACCACGGCCACGGAGGAACCTTCTTGCGAGTGTTTGGGCTTCTCCGTCGAGCGGGGAAGATGGCCGCTATGAAAATATTAACAGGCACGGGGCTCTTCTTGGCGTTCTGTGCGCTGGGGCTGCTCGCGATGGCGATCTGCACCGACTACTGGTACGAGACCGACGCGAGGAGGCACCGAGAGAGGTGTAAAAACTATGCCAACAAGCGGAACGACCCGGGCTACATCTACATTTCAAACCACAACCTCCCGCTCCAGATGCCTCCAAGGAGCCTGGAGAGGAAAGGCAGCGGCCAGGACGCGCTCGTCAGGGGGAAGCGGCACTTTCTGGCCGCGGCGTCTGCCATGGAGTCTCATTGCAGTCGGCAGTTCAACTCCACCATCTCCGGGCTTTGGAGGAGGTGTCACCGGGAGGGCTTCGACCTGGAGACCGAGGACCTGATTTACAAAGGTAAACATGCCCGGCCTCCCTGGCGCGCAGCAGCAGGCCGTGATGCTCAGCGATGAGCTCACACGCAGGAGGCCCACTGTCCTCCTGCGTGTCTGCGATTCACATGTTAAGGTTGTTGAACTAGATACGGATATATACAGTGTGTGTGTATATAGATATATATATATGTATATTTCTGTCTCCTTTGGTTGTGAATGTCGCTGTCCATGGTGCTGAGTGAACCCCCCTCTTCCCTGCCTGTCTGAGATAATGGCCGGTCCTCAGTTGCTCTTCTGTTTTCTAAACCTCGTTTTTGATTTTTTTTTGTCTCTATAAAGAGACGAAACAACGCCTTGAGGAGGTTATTGTCGCGATCGAGTGATTTTCCTGTGCAAAAGATTTAGAGTCATTGGTGAATTTGGTATCATTGGGCCACAGCAGACCCCCCCCCCACACACACAATGTACAGGCCTCCTCACTGAACAACAATGAGAAGCCATATTTCAGGCCTCAGTCATTGATGCTAAACCGGGTCCAGATCAAGGTCCTAAAACTTAGAAGATACACAAGGAGGGGATGTACGTGTAGAAAACACAGGTGTCACAAGTTGTTGTTGTTGTTGTTGTTGTTGTTGATTACAGCTGTCAAAGTAGAAGCAGATGTGCCCTGAAAACAGCCCAACATGGCACATTATTGACAGTTTTCGCTTCCAACCATTGACTCAGAAACCACGTTGTTTCAAAATCCAGCCTGCAGCACTTTATCTACCTAGAAATAATACATAATAAATGCAACTTTGTGTCAAGTTTAACCACTGAAATCTGCAACTTATGTGATGTTAAAAAGCACTTTATAGAATTACTAACGTGGGATCTTTGGAATAAAATCATCTGAGTTGTAACGCTTTCGCTGGAGCTTTCCAAAAATCACTGACAACAAAATCTATTTATATCCACAAATACAGTGAACATGAATTACACCACAGTTGTGGTTTTGTTTAATTGACCATACCTCTCTGTCCTTTACGGCATGAACACATTACTCCAATCCATTACCTCTGTAACACACAATACTACCTTTATGAAGCTTGTTATCTTACTGCTTTGTTGATATTGTCCCACTATTACAAGCTTCACACAGGTAATGTTTGTAGATATGAAATGTGTGCATTATATTACGTCCACACCCTGTACTGCATATGTTGATAAACTACTCAAAAAGGATTGTGGTCACATGAGTACAACACTTTTAACTGCTATTGAAAGTGCTTGCTACTACTAGCTGCTGCACCTCTGGCTTCTGCAACACACTGAGCTCCAAGCAGCCAGAATGGAGGTGCAGAGTATAATTTGGCCCAATTTCAAGTATAATGCAATCTATTTACTGTTCATTTTAGTAGCCACCAAAGTAAATAATGTATGTAATCTATTGTAAGTGAACACATGTGTTAATCTATTGACTTAGCCATGTCTGATTCTTAAGACCATATTTATTCATTTTTTGATCAGTTATGTTTAGAGCCAATATTCGCATTGTTATCTTTTCAGGACATACGCACTTTAGAGAGGTCAGATGTCAGCCGACTGGCAGATTTTGGGGATTCTTTACAGTGCACCGACAGTATGTCAGTGCACTTCCAGGCAAACAATAAATACACAGCCTCCATGTGAGATTCACAAAACTGCGAGAAATGTTTTCCCCAAGTCTTGCCAATTGGGATAATTAATGAGTTTTGAACACATGATCTAGATCTATACAGCAAATAGTGTTGATCTTTGAGTGGCATTTTATTAGGTGACTTTTGCTTATATTTGATATGTTTTGGAGCATGTGTGCAACATACAACATAATTTAACACTACGCAGGTTTGAACCTAAACTCTTACTCTTAAGTAACCTATTTAGGCTGATTAGACCTCTGCTCAGATTAAAGGTGAGCAGATACATGCTGGTAATTACATGAAGGAACCAAATCACCTGTGTGGATCTACCACAGGCGTACAGGGCATAATTTGCAGGTAGTCACCATGTTGTTAGTGGTAGTACTTAAAAAAACACAATTTCTTTTGAATTGTAAAAGTTGAGTCTTAACTGAAGTTAAACTTTCCTTTATGTGAGATGTGAAGTAATATTCCTCTCTGCTCGTTTTGCATTCAGAGCAGCTTGGTATGGGAAGCTGAAGTCCTAATAAAAGAGCCTGATGCTTTTTAGATGTGATGTACCGATGCCATGTCAACAGTGAAAGGTGTTATGTACGTTGCCTTTTCAAGCATCAGTTTCATGTGTGGTACAAGCTTTAGATGCCACAAATGCCTAAACTAGGTAGCAAGCTGCAATTTCAATCTGTCTGTCTGGAAAATGTTTAATATTTGGACTGAAATGCCACCCTGATAAATAAACCTCGTTCTTCAATCGTTGCCATGGGTGCCTCAACAAAGAACATTCAGCTCAAAGCTGTATCACAAACTTGACTGTCAGAGATTAACAAAGTTTGACAAATGCATTTACAAATGTTAGGGGGATTTTGTAGAACTATATTATCAAACCATTGAACTCCGGTTATAAAAAGAAAGTTTTTTGCCATGGTTATAGCCTGTTGTGACATCTGCAAAATACTATTGAAAAGTACCCTGTTCTTCCCTAAAATCTGAAATTAGCAAAGTGATGATTTGCTGGTAAATTGAATTATAAAGTTCTTGTATGTCTTTAGGAATAGGAGCTTGACAATGTACTTGTTGTGCTCCAAATGTTTTTAAGTTCTTGATATAGGACTGCTTATTTCGAAAGCAGTTAATTGCACTGACCATCAAGTCAATATGAAGAGATTCACTTTAAATGGGAGTAATTAAGGTTCTTTATGTCACCTCGGTAGAATAATCCATATTCCACATTGTTTCCTAATCTCATTAATAAAAATGTGGGGGTGGTTGGGAGCGCGGCGTTAATGAAGCCATCTCAATAAATTAAAACTCAACTTTTCTACCATGCGTGTATTATTTCATAGTCCCACAAGTGGGGCAACAGTTCAGAATGAGACATTTACTGCATTTTCTTCTTTGTCACCTCTCTCTACTTGCATTGACGATATTTGTGCTCCAGTTTTAATTGTCTCCATTTTCTTTTTGCCAGGAATAATTCAAAGATGTACCCCAGTCAAGTATCACTACTCTTCGTCCATCCTACCACGAAATTTACCCGTCAACATCACAAAGACCATACGACAGGATGAGTGGCATGCACTCCGTAAGTCCGAAAGTTTTTGTTTGACTTGTTCATTGGACTTGTTGGTTTAGTCATGATTATCTGTTATTTGCATCTTTTGGGGTTTAATACATTTATTTTTCTGCTTCTATTGTATTCAATTAACAGACTATTTGAGTAATAAAAATAAACACATGCTCCTGAATATATATCATTCATCTTATATATATATATATATATATTCTTTTGCACATCCAGACTCATGACCAGAATTTATCAGGTCATTACTATTAGGGAGTCAGCTTTAGAACAGCTTATCTGAGGACATTAAGTTGGACAGATAAGTGTCTTCTTTTAAATCTCTCCACTTTGGATTGGCTTGTATTTCTTATTTGATGTCCTTGTTCAAAGAGAGAGTGAATAAGTTGCTGGTTAGCATTTTTTTGTCTGTTTTAAATTCAGTGTTGAATCTGCTGTGATATGCTCTGATGTGAACACACTGTACCAAAACATTATCTAAGTTATTATTCTTATTCTTATTCATGCATACCCATACTATAAACTCTAGACATCTCTGTACTTCTTACTGTATAGTCATCCGTTAGGATTGTATCCTCTATTGTAGATTGTTGGGGTAAAGCTTTAATTACAGGGTCCTTCTTTTCTGAATCATTTCAAATAGTTTTCAAGACATTTCTTGGAAAGAACTAAGTATAGGTAGGAATGGAATAGTGTACAATTAGACGTTTTCTGATTAATTAATTTCATTTTAAGATTGTTGTTATCATAATCTAGACAGCCTCTCCAGATTAGCATACATTTCAGCATACATGGAGAATAAAGTTTGTAATAAACGAAAAAAAAACTTTTACTTGGGTTTAATTGAAGAATTGTTTTGTTTCAAAGACGTTCCAAATTCCTTTCCTATTTTCTCTTACTGGATGTTTCCAGAAAACCTCCAAGGAAATTGGAAATAGAGAATTATGGACCCATAAAAGAAAGTGTTAGCCTGACTGGTTTTCAGTTTTGGTTTTCAGAGCTTTTTAAGGGTTCAATCAGGTTATTGGTTGGGTTGTTGTATCACATGCTTTCTGATTGATAATACAATTAAAGTCATAATACAATTCAAAATACCTGGTTGGTCAAAAACATTTCAGTGAGGTAGATCGATAGAGCTGACAGAAGAAAAGAGAATATATGTTTCACTTTTGAGCATACCGTTCTAGATGCCCATTACATTAAGCTTTCATAGTAATTATAAGTTTGAACAATAATCTTCAGTTTCACCATTCATTAGCTGTACGTTACGTTTTCACCTTCTTTTCACCAGATCTAAGAAGGATGACGGCTGGCTTTGTGGGCATGGCCGTGTCCATTATTCTTTTTGGCTGGATCATTGGAGTGCTGGGATGCTGCCAGCAGCATGACCTCATGCAATATGTAGCTGGGCTACTCTTTCTCATGGGAGGTACTGTGAGAGCACATATGCGCACATCCACACACAAACATGTAGACAAAATCAAATTTTATTCCATTTCTGTGTTTATATGTTGACAGCTGAGAGCATCTTTGTCTTAAAATTAGATATTAGATCAATGTTCTGCAGTAACATGACTCCTGCCCTGCAGGATCATGCACAGTACATGTAGGAAGGTAATAATCCAACTGGAACTGTTTTAAATCACTGCTTGTCTCTTCTGCTCACACAGGAACATGCTGCATCATCTCCTTGTGCACATGTGTGGCCGGAATCAACTTTGAGTTATCCCGCTACCCCCGCTACATGTACGGCCTCCCAGAGGACATTAGCCATGGCTATGGCTGGTCCATGTTTTGTGCCTGGGGGGGCCTCGGTCTCACATTGCTGGCTGGCTTTCTCTGCACCTTGGCACCCTCCCTGAGCACACCCGCTCGCACGACCACCCACAAGCCGAGGCAGGAGAATGGAACCGTGTGACAGAGGCGACAGTCGTGACGTGACCAAGCAAATGAACGCACAAACCACACCCTCCCAACCTTGATGTTTAACTCTGAAACAGTTTTTGTCTGATCACCATCTCACACCACCCTCGACATCGCCATCCCCCTTCAGTGTTCAGTGTGCCTGAGAAGAAGCAAAGTAACAACAAACTTCACACACCTAATCTTGGAAAATCCCAGAGGGACCTCCAGGAACATCAAGAGTAACACCTACAGTAACGTATGGCTGGGGCATGGCTCTCATAGCACAAATAAGACATTTTTTTTGATTCAGATGGTTTGTCATGCTGACTTCATGGTGATCTTAAAGGTGACTGTATTCTCTGAGGAGAATTTGTCTTAAAATGGTGCTCTCTTGAATACATAAAGCCACATGCACATACACACAGCACACACACACACACGAGCACATGATTTTCCACACATGATCAGTTACTCCGGATGAACCGCCAAAAGGATCAAACACACACACACACACCAGGCCAGAGCATCCTGTCAGCATTCCTCTTTCAGTCGAGTGATGTGTGCTGTGTTATTGTTCGTAATGAAAAAACAAAAAAAAATTCTGGCATTGACTGCCCATTGCTTATCTTTAGTGTAGCACACTAACTGATATCAAACATGAGCCCCGGGGATAACGTCTGCAGTCTCAGTGCGATAAAATACACAGAAGTAAATCTGCATTGAAAAGCAATTAATTTGCTTCTTTAAAGATTCTATATGTACAAATGCATCTCTATGTAGATCCAGATCATTGTTTGTGTAAAGTAGATTTTGAATAAGAATGTTTGTTTTCTGTTTGTTTAGAGGTAATGATGGCTGACAGTATGAAGAGGGTAAAGAATTCCAGAATGGTGCTAGGAGCATGAATCCATTATTGGATTCAGCAGCATAAAGGTATTTTGTGGCACCAAATTGACAGACCCAACCCGATTGTTTGCTGACAGCTGAATCATAACCCGACAATAGCAAAAACGGAACTAAACTGTGGAGGAAGTATTTGATTGCTCCATTGTTTGCCCTTAATATTAGTCAGCCTTTTTGTGCAAAACTCTGAATACAAGAAAGTTCAGCAATCTTAGAATAAAAAAAATGCAACTTCAGTGATCCCACTAAAAACACGAAAGCACAAGCTGCATTCCATATTCTCATCTGCACTAAGTACAGTAACATGGTGACATCACACATCGGCAGAGGGCCAAAGTGGCATCATGTCACCAGTCTAAAATCTGGTTCAGTAACAGCTGAAACAATGAAACAAGCAGAATATGGAAGATAATTTATGTGACATCATTGTCCCACAGTGCAACGCACAATGAAAATGAAGGACTTCTCTCTGATAATTGTTTTAAAATAATATGGACATTGGTTCTGTGGCATCTTGGAAAACAAAACAAAATCTAAAACAAAAGGACAAAAGTAATGAAAAATGAAGTAATAACTCTATTAAACATGTTTGATTTTAAAGTTTAAGATTGACAGTGGCGTTCCAAATTCACAGTCTGATTGATGTGTGGAGGACATGCTGTGTCATTTCATCATCAGTAAAATACTTACAAACTTACAAAATGGTACATTGTATATTATGTAGTATGAGATAGACACATGGGAGTTTTTTTCTTACTTTTGAGATTCAATCGTTGGATTAAAAGTACCTCCAAATCTGCTGTTGAAAAAAGCACAAATGGTAATCTAGAAAGGCTCTTGACTGCAGAAACGTATGTTAAAAGCTTTATTCCAAATACACACTGTATACTCATTTTGTGTTTTAATTGTGATGCATTCAGTCACGGAAAAAGACTAAATGAAGTATACTTAAAATCATTCTTAAATGCTTGATTTTGAAGTGTTGTGTTAATGGACACTATTGTCCAACAATTATAAAAAGCTGATACATTGTTTCTTTATGTGGACAACAACTCATTTTTCGAAAAACAACAAAATAGTATGCGAATACGAGAATATTACAGCCATGTGTGGTGATGTTTTTATAAATGTTGATTGCTGGAGATGAGTCAGGAGATATTCTATCAGCTATGTCAATTAACCTTCTTAGACAAAAAAAGGTGTTATAATGTGTATTGACAACACTGTGTGTGATGTTCAGTCCTTTCACCATCACCATTAACCTCCTCAGAAGGCTACCACTTTTCAGAAGTCAAGGAAATCAACTGAGGCATGATAGGAAACCATATCTACAGTGTCCTGTTGAATCTTTGCAGTTTGCAGGGTCTCATAAAAGTCTGTGAACCTGAAGTCTGAGCAGGTGGAGTTATACATTATATTAAGGCCACACAAGGGAGCAAAAGAGGATAAGAGCACGTAACAAGAACCCTGTTGTGTATTCTACACAGAGTTCGGGTTTATACCATGTTGTGTGTTTGGGGTCAGTCAATCTAGGCTCTTATTGTGAAAATATTTATGCCAGAAACAAGGACATGCCATAAATATAAAAATATTTTATATCTATGGTCAGTACACTGTCAAGAGAGTCAATGTATTCTCTGATGTCCCGCAGCTCACATAATGCAATGCTGTTTGGTGTTTTTGTTTTATAAAGTTTGAAGTTCACACCCAAACTGATATGCAGTAATATAAGTATTACTGTAAGCAGTAAACTGTCATGTATAAGTACATGGTGCAAGTATAATGTTGTTAGGACTGAAGCACAATTGCACACAACTCCTGTCTGTGTATTATAGGTGGGAAAATCTGACTTTTACAGTACTGATGTGCCACCACTGCACATGTGCAGGACTTTGTCAGAAAAGTATTACAAGCAAACATTTTAAAGCACATATTTATGCCCCAATATCTCAAACACTAAATACCAAGAACACCCAACACATGACAATGTTTGTATTTTAAATCTAAAATGTTGCCATCGATTGGATTGCGTTTCAGTGCAGAACAGCAGTAGCACACAGTAGCAAGATTGACAACACATTAAGGACAATGTACTTTAGAGAACGAATGAGGTCAGCACGGTGTAACAATGTATTTGGAATTGTTGTAAAATCCCTCTCAAGTGGCATCCTCCTGTGTTTCATGAGGAACTTAGAAATGTACTCTGTGCGATGAGAGATGCCCTGTGAAAACGCCACCATTTAGAGTGGCACTTGTTTCAGTAGCACAGCTATTATTTTCTACAAGCCATTTATACTGGTTCAGTCCACTGCAGATGTTACGTGGGGACCAAAAGGACATTGCAGTCTTGCATGATCTCATTACAGTTAGTTTCTTTCAATATATTACAACTTGTGTCCATTTTTATTAATTTATTTTACTGAAATAAAATATGTAATTACTAATGTGTTGTGACTTTCAGTCTTTCTGTTGGCACCTGACTTTCTGCAGTTTTGCTGCACAGCTGTCTGCTGTCCCCTCTTTTTATAAATATCCTGAAAGATTTACTAATCAACTCTCCAGATCTTGCTGATGAGGCGACACTGTTTTTCGTCCTCTTGCATCTGTGGGCATGAAGTAGTTTATGGAGTTAAAACTGAAAACAGACTTCCAGTCCAACAGAGGTGAGACACGATCATGACAGCCGCCTCCTCCAGACAAGCACGGAGGCGAGGCTTGGCCTTTTGTCACTTAGGACATGGTGCCATCTAGAGGGAGGACTGCTTTGTGTCGTTGCCTTAAATGGGAAACAAGAAATATACTGTATACTGCAAGTGGTTCTTGCATGCATGGTAAATTACAGAATATTAAATAAATTATCAATTAAGATTACATACTATGAAAAGTAAATGTTATAAGCTGTAATTTCAACTCTCCTTTCTATCTTTAAAACAGCATTTAGCCATAATTCATTTGAAACAACCCAAACAGGTTTTATTCAGTAAAATACAGAAAAATAATTACATACATTAGAAGTCATAGTATGCATAGATCTTTAAGACTACTACTCAGACTGCTGCTGGAACTTCCAAATGCAAAATACAAAAGCTCAAACATACAAATTGTAACTACAGTGCTATGATACATAAACACATAGCTGCATGTTAACTAACTAAACTACACCAGTACAAATGTACAACTTAACTCCAATGACATTATTGCATCCAGTACTACTCAAAACCTTCCCTGAAAGGATATTTGATGATGATGATTATATGAAAGTTATGATATACAGTATAGTACACAGCAACTAGGGCTGCAACTAACAATTATTCTCATTTTTGATTTTCTCAATTCATCAGTTAGTCTATAAAATGTCAGAAAAAGTTCCTGTTTCACTTTCTCACATACGAAGGTGATGCAATCAGATTAATATTGAATATATTAACAGTCCAAAGATATTCTGTTTACTATCATACATGACAAAGAAAAGCAGCAAATCCTCAGACTGAAGAAGCTGGAACCAGCAAATATTTGGCATTTGTTCTTGGGGGTGACTGAGGCGATTAATTGATTATTAGAATTGTTGCCAATTAACTTTCTGCTAACTGACTAATTACCAAGTTGTTGCAGTTGGTTGGATAATTCATACAGATAACAATCAGGTAAGAAAGCGTCTTTTTAAACTTGCGTTAAAGGTGATTTGAACTATATGTTAAATCATTACAATTTGGCCTGATTAAGTGAAATGTTCGTCGCTGCTAGCCAGAGCCAGAAGCCAAGCGAGCAGTTTGACAGTCTACTTCTTGCCACGGTAATGGGCACCGACCACCATGTAGCTGTCAGGTGACGTGTTCAAACTGGGTGGCTTTGCTTTGTCCCTACAGACCCTGACCTCAGATCTACCGACCGGTCCTCCTCCTCTGCAGCGGTCATGTTTCTGTAGGTAACTTATAAAGGTCTCCCAGCCTCCGCCCACGCGTACCATCACATGGCGCTCATTCAGCATCTGCAAAGGTGACACGAGACAGTGTAGTCAAGGAGGGAATGCTGGGGAGTAAAGTGTGCATGTACAGTATGTTCTGCCTGATGTATTGCCAGCATATTTATGAATTGTCAATTATATGAAAAGCAGCCCGCTCCTCCCCTCCACACACACACACACACACACACACACACACACACACACACACACACACACCAATCTAATATTTACTACCTTCTCGTGCATGTGTTCCTCTGGCTATGAAAGGCAAATGATCCCTTGGATAGCTTTGTCAAAATCTCATTAAAGCAAATGAAACAACAACTCGTGGCCCCAGCTGAGCACACACGCAGGACTAATCCAGACATGAGCATGCATACACAGACATGCCGTGACGCACAACGGCACACCCACACAGATCTGCAATGCAAGCCCTGTAATGAACTGTGTTTTAAAATAAAATGACTACTGCATAGCAAGTCTATCTGCTAACAGTAGCTGCAGAGAGGTCACTTGTATCTGAATCAACACATCCTTCACAGACAGCCATCCTTACAGCTGAAAGCAACTGCTGCCATGGCAACTACAGCCACAATATAAAGCCTGGAAAGAAAAAAAAAAATGAAAGGAGAAATTGAGATGAGTTCAACGCAGACCCTCAAATCCCAGTAGACATTAACATTCCCAGGAGGCCCCGCAAAGCCATCCGTCCTGTCAGCACCGGCCCACCCCCTCTTGCCTTATCTCCAATAAACCCTTCATTATGGAGCCATTAAGAATGCGATAATACAAGCTGATCCACTCTTCTTATGTGGGGTGGTGTGTGTGCGTCACGTGTGCGGGATGAAAAATCAATGGTACATTCACGGACACACGGCGCACGGACAGGCGACACACGCAGCTATGGAGGAAACCCCACGCGTGGTCCTTCTCAGCTGTCAGCCTGCAGATTAAAATGTTGAGGTTGACGGGGGTCAAGTCTGACATCCTGAGTAAACCACTTCCCTGTTTTGACGTGGAGCAAATGTAATTCTGACTGGAGTCCATTCTCAAAAATTCAGTCATCCTCCTAAGATTCTCCCTTTTTTGTACAAGCTACTACTCCCCATTGTTGTTTTATATATATATATATATATATATATATATATTCATTCATTAATTCATTATCCAAACTGCTTATCCCAAAGGGTCGCGGGGGGGGATGGGGCTGGAGCCAATCCCAGCTAACATTGGGCGAGAGGCAGGGAAACACCCAGACTGGTCGCCAGTCAATCACAGGGCAGACAAACAGACATTTAGGGGATGCACATTCACACCATATATATATATAATGTGTAAATTACTAGAAGTTGCTTGATTCTCGTAAACCAGCTAATAACATTGGAGAATTTAAAGCTTTTAGCTGTAAATATTACTCATATAATAGTTTTTATATGTGTCACTTGATTGCTGGTTATCTGGGTTATATGTGTTGTTTCTTGTATGCTGGTTATTATTTGACAATGAATCTTTCTTGTTCTCAGGTATCTATTACCAGATTAGATAAAGTTACAATATTAACTGACATATGTTTTTCGATATATGATTATTGTCTATAGTTAAGTTCCACTCTGTTATTATACATCAGAACTAGTATAAAGTAAGGACATATGTATGTTGCCACCAATATACCAAACTGATCATTTAATGAAATACAGAGTCAGCTTCTTTCTGTACTGTAATATTCAACACAAGCCCTCTTTGTCAGGCCGACTCCTTTACTTCTGTCTCTACAACTCCCCCCTCCCCCCTTCAGGACTCAGTACAAAGTGTGCTACTTCTGCAGCCCACAAACTACCGTCTGGATTACCCTGTGTCCTCCTTGGCTGCTCCATTGATTCCCTCTCTCTCCTTTCGTGCTGAAAGATGCATGAGCGTACCCGGGGAAGAGAAGTAATTTAAACAGCCATCAGTAGGAGGCAGGCTTTAGCCACATCCATGGCTTTTGATGCTGTTTTTTTTTAATACATTCTGTCCTTTAAACATGTACAGTAAAGAGACAAAATAAGCAGCTTTACACTGTAGGAGCTGATCCAGGCATATGTGTGTCTTTGCTGTTTTATTTATATTTCTCCTGCTGTAATCAGGTCTGTCTTGTAAAAGAGATCTTAATCTCAATGAGACTACCTGATGAAACTATATATATACTGAAAGCATAAGCTGCTTTATGTTAGAGTTTCCCATTTTTGTGGAGTTTTTCCTTATTGAATTGAGGGTCTAAGGATAAAGGGTGCTGTATACTATGGCCTAACGGTTGTAAAGCCCTGCAACGTTTTGATTTTGGGATATATAAATTAAACTGACTTGTTGACTTATTTCAACTACCTGCATGACCCTAGGGTTGGTAATGTTGGTCAGTTGGTCCACCACTTTGGTCCAGGCAGAAATATCTCAACAACTGTTGGAATGGTTGCCATGAAATTGCATACAGTCATTTATGGTCCCCAGAGGATGAAGCCTAATGATTTTGATAATCCCCTGAGTTTTCCTTTAGCGCCCCCATGAGGTATGCAGTTGTGGTTTTGAGTGAAATGTCATAAAATTTGTGTGCAGACATTCATTTTCCCCACAGGATGAATTGTAATACATAGGTGAATATTTTAGCTAATGACATTCCAGCTGCGCTTTGTGTTTAGCTAACTGAGCATGCTATCACGCTAAACTAAGATGGTGGTGAACATGGTAAACATCATACCTGCTAGGCATCGTCATTGTGAGAAAGTTAGCATTCTAGCATTAGCATTTCTCTCAAAGCACCGCTTATGTACAGTCTCACAGAGCTGCTAGCAAATAGCTGCAGACTCTTAGTTTACTAACATCGCACTTTACAGATGTTTTACTGTGATGATCAGCTTTCTCTATGATCAATTATAAACTGATGACATTTAGGTATAATAATTTTCCCTCCTTTCCTACTTCAGTAAGGTCAAAGGTCAGGGTCACCTATTGAACAATTTCCCCAGAGCTAAAAATGCTGAGCTGAATACAAGAAAACCAATTTCATCCTCCTCATCTTGGTCCTGATTTTTGACTCTTTAAAACAAGATGTTTTCATTTTACTTTTTAGGTTTATCTCTTATGTAGGACAACATCATAACCATAGAATTGATGTGGCATGATACTGTGAGGTGTATGAATGTCTTTTCCTTCCATTGACACAGTCAGACAGTGTCTATGCTACAAAGCTGGAGGAGAGCCTAATTGGGCGCAGAGAAGAAAGAAAAGCCTTCCTCCTTTTTAACACCAAAGAATGGCAGAGCACTCCATGGCCAGCATGATTGAATAGCCTCCAGAGGGAATGGGGGGGAGAAAGTTTACATGTGAGGAGGGGCGGTCATGCTCAGCCGCTCATTAACAAGCTGTCTCATTAAACCCCCTCACTAATGACTTTGTCTCGGTAATCAATAGTATCTGCTCTTTAAAAAGGTCTGTACACATTGAATGGCACATTCTCCTAGGAGTTGCACAGGGGTTATCATGGTATATGGTAATTGAGGATTATGGCTCGTTTCCCTGCACACATGTAGGCAGCTGTGAGCGTCAAGGTAATGGATGGAGTCAGGGTCGATGGGCTGCAGCGCCCCTATTCGCACAGCTGAGGTGTGTTTGCTTGTCAGCGCAGGGAGCAGTGCAAGTAGCGTCTACAAACTCGCAATTATAGCTTGAAACTGACAAAAGGACACAGAGCTATGGCTTAACATTGCACCTGCACGGCTGCATAGAGAAGGTGATCACAAAAGGTCAACAGTCGAGATAGTGTAAATAAACAACAATCCTTCAAAAAATTGAAATTTTGATGACTGGTGATTTTTCTCTTTTTTCTACATTTCGTTGTCTTAACATAAGCGCATTCATGCTTTGGTGGTCACGTCTTTATTGCCTTTGTTTGATGTGGTGTTCAAACATGTACAGCCGTGTTGTCGACAGGTCCGCTGTGGAGAAACAGGTGTTCTGTGACTCGAAGGTGAGCGTTAGTTTCTGAATATCTTGTCTGTCAGCCAGTCAAAATGCAGCTGTAACTCTTCTGTAAGAAAAGTGACGCTGACAGCACTGATTACTTTCAAATTTACAGCACGTTTGTTTTTATGGATTTATTGATAACGCATTACAATACAATAAATTGTATAATAAATAAATAATATATTTTCTCTTTGTATGAGTGGATGCTTGCATACAGACAGTAAAGTGAAACCTTCTTATATTCAAAACCCTCCACACATGGGTGGACTTGGACTCTCGAGTGGGCTGCCATTTGATACCGTCATATTGCTCTATCTCTATCTGAATAAAATCATTGTCAGCCTTGTTTTATCCTGACCATTGGTTGCCAAGCAACCCTGCCTCCCAGAAGGCCATTCCTTGAGCCTTTGTACAGATGCATACGGGTGGAGCACGACTCCGGGAGGCTGAAAGGCACCTACGTCTCTTTTCCAAATGATTGCAAATCACACACTGCACTTGTTGCTGACTCAGCTCTTGATTAATAACCTCAAGGCCTTCGCACCTCACATCTTATTATTTGTTGTAGCATCTATGACGCATCTTCATTGGGTGAGCCATTAGATTTGGTTTATAATTTACAAGTCGTGGTATCAAAGTATCAAGTTATAATGCCACATATCAGATTTCACATTAATGTATCTGATTTTACATAATTGTAGCTTTAATGTATTTAATAACCTTATAAATCAGCATATCAGCAGTATTATCATCAAACTAGTCCTTTTTCCAAAAACAAATCCTTTTTCCAAATACATTTATACACTAATTTGTTTACCTTATTATATTTTTATGTATGGCATAATTGCTGCCTGGATCATGTTCTGTGGCAATGTTTGCTTAAGTGTAGGAAGCACTACATTTATTATTTAAATATGTTTTTGTTCTGCACAAATGGCTTAGCCAACAGAAGGACTTTGGTTAAGGTCAGAGTGGGACTGTGGTTTCGAGGAAAATGAAAATACTGTCCTACTGTGTTTCTCGAAATGTATTTGCTGTTGGAAATTAGTAGCATATAATCACAATTTCTAGGAGAAAAGGTTAGCGTGAACATACTTACCCGTATATACAGAACTTTTTCCCCAACACGGTAGCGGCCTTTAGGATGCTTCTCAACAAGGAACCTTGTAGGACAGCTGCAGGGGGGATTTTCAATAATATTTCTTACCTGGAAAAGGTTAGACAGAGAGATGGCAAATCACGTTCAAACATACAGTATATAGCTTTAACATCTGTAAGCTCAAATAAGGTACATTTTCCTTTAAATAAAATACGTACAATATCATCCAAAATGTTGTTGGTGCCTGTGCTCGTCCGGCTCATGGACTTGCTAGAGGAACGAGGAGTCAGAGCTGCAGGTGGGGAGGTGATGGGAGGTGTAGCTGTGGGAGTGTGGTTGTTTATAGTGGCGGAGGAGACTTTGGCAGGGGAAACCAGGGTTTGGCCAGGCAAAGGGGCTGATAGCGGAGTTGAAGCAGATGTGTTAGTGGTGCAGGATGCAGAGAACAAAGGTGTTTGTGTTGAGGCTGAGAGGGAGGACTGAGGAGGGGATAAACATATAGGCACTGGGTTTGTTGTGGCTGATGGAAGATCAGAGGCGAGGGAGGGGGCGAGGGTTTCAGACAGACAGGTTGTGCTTGGAGTGAGGGGCGCAGGTGGAGGAGGAGGAGGAGGAGGAGGAGAGGGTGCTGGGGGCAGGGATGATTGTGATGGTGAATACAATAATGTAGGAGGAAAAAAGGAGAGGGACAAAAGGGATGATGGAGATAAGCACCCCGCCTCCTCCCTCTCTATCTCTCTCTCCAACTTCACCAGCCCCGGAGGCTCCACTCCGTACCTGAGAGAGGTTTGAACAAAAATATATCAGCGATCGTGAGGACAAATCAACACTAAATCACACAGTAGAGAATAATGATTCTCGACCAGGGGTACTTGAACGTGAGAAAGATTGTGGACAAGAAATTGGCATTTTATTTTGAAAAATATATCCACATATTGAGTCATCTTTAGCCAAACACCACATGTTGCGATTGAGAGTGAAAACTTAGTGAGCAGAGAAGTTACAGTTAGCTAAAACAAATGGATAAATGGTCAAAATAGACAGCTTAAAGTAATGGATACATTGTTGAAATAGGTAGCTAAAAGTAACGTTAATGAATATAAAGTGGAAATAGACACCTTAAACAAATAGTTGGCTAAATGTTATGGAAAAATAAAATTAAAAAAAGGTCAAAGTAATGGATAACAAGATAAGCATTGACAAATCAATTGTATGAAAATAAATATTCTAACAATATAAGCATTTATATATTGTAAAACAACATCCAGTTATAAAAAAAATTCAAATAAACACATTTGGAACATGATGGGTGGTGTCAATGAAGGGGAGCCACTGGAGTAGAAAACTGCTGCTTTACTGTTCTGTACTGGTTCTAATGTATGTCTTTTGTCTTTTCCAGCAGATGAAGGACACTTTGTTTGACATCATGATTGTTTTGTGGTGAAAAGTTCAATGCACGGTTAGTGCAGCACTTTTCTCCTCAGTGTGGTTTACTTTTCAGGTACCGTGTGTGTGGGGCACTTCAGATTTTTCCAGATACCTTGCTGTGATCCGTCCCAGCTCCATCAGGCACAGGCACACATCCCGAGGTTGTTTGTGGAGGACTTTTGCACATGAATAAAGTACAAACAAAGAGGGTGGAGACAAAAGTTACTCATCTGAAAGGAAAGATGCTTCCGGAGATAAACTTCTCTCTGTGTCAAAAGAAAACAGGAGCTGCAGTCTGAACAGTGAGGGCATATTTCAGAAGGTTCTCTGTCTCTATTGTGCATCTCTATCTTTGAAGCTGAGCAGGAATTCCTGTGGGCTCTGGATGTGCAGCTGAGGGCATGAGGGCATGAAAGCTACATCAACAAGTCAGCCTCTCCTGCCTCCAGTCCACTATCTATACATTAAAAAGAGGCTCTGTGCAGTCCTTCGGACCAGAAAAAGTCCCATTTAGTTCATTTGTTAAGATGGCAAATGGTTCAGCATGCATACAAGCATGTACACCTACATGTCGTGTGCAATCTCTAAAAGTCCACTCATGATTGTAACAAACAAAAACAACACAAAGAGCGGTGAGAACGTCATCGTGAATAATGGCATATTATTTTCATTCACCTGTTTTTGAGATCCCCCATTACATCGTGGCTGCAGCAAGAAAAGCAGATGAGAGAAAAGAAAAAGAATAATCATACGTGCCTTCATGTCACCGAGGCAGTAAATCTGAAGCCTGTCAAGGTGGAGTGAGTGAGTTTGCTCTCCCCGTCACTCAATTAGTCAAATGAAGTGCGCTAGTCTGCCTGCGGGGGGTGGGGACACCACACTTATTGTTGGCGGGGATTAACCTGCTCATTATCATTCTCACGAATCTGCCGCCTTGCGTCGACATGCCCGAGTAAGAAGTGCATAGAGAAGAGTCGTTATAATGATACAAAGCCATGGCAGCATGCTAACTGCAAGTTGTCTTCACTCCAGGCACGGCGAGCATCAGACATGCAGAAGGTGTAAGTGAGAAATGATACGGGGAGTCTGAAAGCATACACATGTATAATCAGACTGACTCAGTGACATTCAGCGTGATCGTCGTGACTCATCTTCGTTTTCCGTATAGCGTTCTGCTTCTGACTGGTTTATTGTAATGAGTTTTGCGTTGTGCAGCAAATTCAACTTTCAATCAAAGAATATAAACCTTCACTTTTATTAACACCACCTTCAAATAATCCTATTCCATATCCAAATTAAATTCCCTTGCACTAAAATACTAATTGTACTTTTCCCAGTAGACTAGTTTAGTTTAGTAACCCTTCTACTTTAAAAGTCATTGAGTTATTTGAGTTTTAGAAGTAAAGACATTGTAAATCACCAATAATACCAAGCAAGTGTACCAGCAAGAAAAACAAATATACAGCAATAACATAACGTAAAACTAAATGCTGGTAAAAGCAAATTTAAATAAATATTGTAAGTAACAAATGATGCACAATGTAATATCTTTTGACAAACAAGGCACATTATGCTGAGTCTAGCACATTTAGTCAGACATAGCCTGAGGGTCGGAAGTGGAAAAAAAGAGAAGACAGTGACAAGATTTGTCAGTACAGTGAGGGATGGAAAGAAGATGAAAATACAAAGGACATGATGTTCTCACACAACAAATAGACTATGGCAGACACAAATACCTAATGTCTAGAAACAGTAGCTGTGACAACGTCAAAGTCTGAAGAGTTCCGTTTAATCACTGACATACAACAAGTGCTGAGGCCTTAAGTGGTAAAAGAAAAACGCAAAGGTTATACCTCCATAACTCCATAATGTTAGAAGCAATCTCCGGTCCTAACTCACCCAAATCCTCTGACTCAAAAAGGTAAGCCTCATCAACGCCAATCTTTCGACACCAGTAGAGGAAGTTGGAGGCGTTGTCTCTGGCGAAAAACGATCCAGGAGTTGCATCGGCTCGCCAGTGGATCACTCTTCTTGTGAAGGGCTGTGATTGTTTTCAACACACACGTGCACGCACCAACACATACAAATATATTTGAGCACACAGTGGAAACATGGATTAATATTGGTCCAGTGTTTCGAGTACCGTAGTGATAAACAGCACACATGGCATCTAATAATACAGCATGTTTAAATATGAATACAGTGATAGCTACAGCTGCTCGTCCTTTGCACTAAGTGTTTTGTGTGTGGAGATCAGCAAATCAGCACTACCATCTTGTGCAAGGTGAGGCTAAGTAATCGGAAACATGAACAGACATGGCCAACGACTGAATGCACCAGCAAATGTTGACATCGGCAACCTCAGACCGGGTTTTGCTGGTTTAAGCCTCTGTGGGTTTTACCTGTGACATCCTCAGACTTCAACAGTTCCTGTAACACACTTTCAAGCACGTTTCCAAGCAGCTACCCTGCAGTTCACTGAACCCGGTAGGTCTACTGAGAAAGAACGGACTCAGCATGACTTGAACTGAGCCGTAGAGTCGCAGTAATTCTGAAATTCTCCCGCGCAGATTGTTTTAACATGTTGGTCAAATTAATTCACCATTTTTGTTGTTGTTGAGTTATGTTTTGCTTTTTGGTGGAATAAAATGACTTGCATGGTGTGTGGTTTTATGTTTTTTGCACAAGTCGTGTCTTCTGTATGTGGAGTGTGTGAATGTGTGCTGGACTTTGTGTCACTGCAGCACCTTGCCATTGTTGATGTGGATCATCTTCTCCTGGAGCAGCTGTGCCAGCTGACAGAGGAGAACGCCATTATCCAACCTCTCCATCAGACTGTCTGCTGTGAGCTCCACACCTGAGGATCCACACACAAATTCTGAATTATGAACAGTAAGTCATAGTTCACTTTTGGCAATATTCATTTATCATTTATGAGCTCAAATGCATAAAAACATTGTTGTTGTGTCTTGCAGCAAGAGGCAAAACTGTCCAATACAGTTTTCAGTAAGCAGGTTCTTCTAAAGGTGAGGAAAGATCGGAATAATGCTGATATGATAAGAAATGCAAAGGAGCCGCTTATTATGCTGCCAGGGGTCTCTCTAAATCATTAAGTAAAGGTGATGCCTACAAAATATTTGAGATGTAAAAAGGTATTTTTACTCATTTTCACCAGCATTGTTTAATCCAATTATCACCTCACATTCAATATAAAAAATCCCCATGAAATTCCCAGAAATCTTGAAATGAAATGAAAGATAATGAGCCCTATTACTCATATTTATCAGTCTCATAACAGTAAAACATAGGTTGATACTAGGTTGAGCTGGTAAACCTTGTTAAATACACATGATATAACCTACCTGCATATTGCATTAATCACATATCTGTTACCATATTATTCTGTCGTGCAGAAAACCTTAATATCAACAATAAGACAACACGGTTTACTGTTTAAACCTCTCTGTGATTTATAGATTTACAAAATACCAAATGTAGCTACAGGAATGATTTGTCTGAGAAAAGCTGTGATTTGGCAAACAATGAGGAAAACAGCTTTAATGTATTAGTCCTAACATATTTTTCATTTTTGTTTTGTAGTAGATTCTGTCAGAAACTCGGAGTCTTGTCACTTTGCAGACTCCTTCCAACAGGTTGTGACATGTGCAGACTTTCACGATGCAGCAATGTGGGAAGAAACATCCCTTTGCCTGGAGTCCCAGCCACAGTTGCCCTCATGGAGAGGTATTGCAAAGATTTGTGATAATGTGCCTCCAACTATTAATGTCGCTTTTCTTCAAAATAAAAGCCCCAGTTCCGAACTCAAACTGTCATAACTGAAGTGATATTTCGATAATATGAATATCCGTGGAAAATATGCCTAAAATGACTAAAACGCCAATTCAAGGCATACCCAAAGTAAATTGAAAGGTGTTCTTGAACCATTTGGAGTACATGCATGACCTTGGTGTCTTTTGAAAGGTAACACTCTGAATCTTTTTCCCCAACAGTCAGAATCACTAAGTGCTACTGAGTGACATCATTTTGAACACACTGAAATAAAAGGTTTCTATTTCCGCCTGAATATTTACTTCTAATTATATATCTGCAGGTGACTACAGCTGGGACTTATGAACTGCAAAACACAAGCAGACTTTAGCTTGAAGCCTTACCTTCTCCCAGTTCAAATGTTATGAAAATATCACAAAAAATGAATCTTTTACACATATTTTTATGAGTGTCTGTATAGGCGCTTCTATTACTGGACAGTTGGAGAGTCCAAAAGGACCCTTGGTTGTGTATATAAGAGTCAAAACAGAGGTAAAGCAAAGGCAGCAAACTATTTACAAAATAACATTGCAAACTATTTGCATGACCTTGTACATGACCTTTTTACATGACCTTTTACATGTTATTAGCAATGTGCCACTCTTTGTAGCAATCAGGTGTAGGGAAAACACACAAAAACACATCACAGAAGCATTTCCCAGCTTCACGTCCCACATCTGTGCATTGTGAAGGCCTTACTCTCACCCTCCCCCTCCTGTTCTCTGGCTCTTGGCTGGCCACAACCAACTCTGGGGAGTCAGGGGCGGGCTCCTGAAGTGTATATTTAGATTTCTGTGCCATTTTGCCATTATAACATCTACAGAAACCACAAAAAGTCCCAAAAATGACAGCTTAGGTGTTTTGCGCACAAATGCATGCACAAAGTTCACTTTGCTCAAGACAATTATAGGTCATAGTTTCATGAAACCCCCTAAAGCGACATATCCCCGTGTTCAGAATGTCATATGCTATACGACACGCCAATCATTATCATGATGAGCTGCAATTGGCTCGTTTTTTAGAAGTAAAAAGAGGGGCATGCACTTCCCTTCAATGCAGACTATCATTGGCTATCGTAGTCTGAGGACGGGACATGGAAGGTCCGATTGGGTCAAATGAGTCAGTCAAAAGATAGGAAGTCAGCGGACATTTTGAAATCAAGATATCGAAAATATCTTCATGTGAGCCATAGTTATTACCGAGAGCGTGTGAAATATTATGCACAACTGTCAACTACTGAGACATGATGCTGCAGCATTCACTGGGATATATGGATGTAATAACGTGTTTTGGACTAAATATTTTACTGGATTTTTATCGTCTGGACTGTTTACAACGGAACAGATTTCTGTGATGCATCAAAGGTGAGGTGCAATAACTTTGTTTACTTGTTGTGGACTGACATTATCGTTGATTGTATCAGC
>JAVQJF010076262.1:0-16161 GCA_036023855.1 Gadopsis marmoratus
ACACACACACAGAGTGGTTTAGAGAGTAAGAGTGTGTTTGTGTCCTACCATCTCAGAATTGTCAGCAGCAGAGAAGTGGCTGTCACAGTCAGCTCCTTCAAAGTGGACGGTCCAGGTACCGGGAGAACGGGGATGGGGCACTAATCTACAAAAACCTGGCAGAGGAAATACACACACACACACAGTCACTTTAAAGTACATTCTCACTGAGCCATAAAGCTAAATTCTTTGGAACAAAGTGATCTACTCGCTCTCTTCCCCTGATTTAACATGTTTATATGTCAAAAAACAGTCCAAGTTCACTTTTGTTGTAAATACATGTGGCAAATTCGAAAAAAAAGTAAATGCAGATGAAGCCCCAACTTACACAAATGCTTCAATCGCTGTTGAAGGCCTCTTACAGACACGTTTTAAGACATAAAAATATACGTTGCCATGAATAATATGACGTGGTTTTTCAGTTAAATTAGCACGTTCAGAATACTTAAATATGAAACTAGTGTCAAACTACACATATTACATCATTCTGCACAGTGAAGTCAAACACCAAAGTTACGTGACAATTACCAAAAATATGTTTGAGTGAAGGGGGATTCATGATTATGATGCCAGTCCATCCTCAAATCAACCCCAAAAATAAAATGCAGTGAGAATCATCTTTTTACTGAATGGTATGAAAGGGGACATGTTAAGAGTAATAATGTTGTTAAGATACTTTCTGCACAAAATCCAGGGTATGTTAATGCTTTGACAACTAAAATTCATTTCTACATACAAAAAAAGTTATCGTTTTTTTTATTCCTAAATATTGATGGAGGTCCCGGTGACGTTACCTCTCTGCAGCAGCGGCTCCAGGAAGTCCTGCAGGCCATTGGGGAGGCTGCGCACCACGTCGCAGGAGTAGCCGTCCTCGGGAAGGAGGAAGGGCAGCTGGAGGTCCGGATCCTCCTCCAGCTGAACCTCCCTCCCGTCACTCCTCGCCAGCTCGTCTGCTGTGTTTTCTGCCACTGCCACCACGTGGTCTATCAGCTCCTGTACGGACGCACACACACAACCAGAGGAAGAAGCAGCATGTCAGACAACCCGAAAAGGCTCTCAAGCGGCTTCCTTACATCTTAAAAACACAAGCACAAAGTGCATCGTTAAAGCTGACACCATCTAACATATATTAAAACTGTGTGTACAACATCGCACTGTTCTGATACAAGTTTAGAAATGATGGTGCATGAGTTGAATGTTCTCCATTTTGACTGCGTTTCCACGCATTTGTCTTACAGGCGGGATGTAAGGCTCGTCCGGAGCACAATGGTAGTTGCTCATGAGGGCGTGGAGCTGCAGGGAGTTCAGCTTAAAGCAGGTGTTATGGATGTTCTGCACATCCTGCATGGAGTATTTGTCCATGGTCAGCAGGGTGGTGGCCTGGAGGGCACACAAACACAAAAACATTTCAGTGAGATACATATATATTGTCTGTGTATCTTCAGCCTTGTACAAAATATTGTATAGCTCGTCTTAAAATTGTGACATGTATATTTTTACACATCTTCATTCTTTTAGCTTGAACTTGTATGCTTTAATCCTTTTGTTATCCTATATGCATTTCACTATACATACTGCTTGCAAACAAACCTTTTTTCTCTCATTTTTCTTACAGTAATCAACAGGATCCTACGTGACCACATTATAATCTGCCAAAGATAGAAAGAGAGATTTCTATATTTCAGACACTGTTTTTCTTCTCACTGGTTTGAAAAGGCGAGTCTGTTTCCGTGCACCACTTGAAATTTAACAATACAGCAATCAGAATCTGATGAGCGCTGTTGTGCTGTTTGCTTATATTAGCAGGGAGGGAGACGCCGTGTCAGTCAAACCTGATCAAACAACACCCGAAGAAGCAGATGAGCTGATATGGAGTGTTAAACTCTTAAATATTGATACTCTAAAATGGACATTTTCTAACTTTAACTGCTAATTATGTAGTCAAATATAAAATGTTAGGTGAAATACCATGTGTACAAGTTGTCAGGTGCTTTTAAGGTTTTTAAAGGATGCATGATTTGTGGCATCACAGATAGTTTGGAAGGCAATCCTGGTCCAATATCCAACTTGCCAGAGTGTGATGTGGAAACTTAAGACGCACGCACGCACACAGAGAATGGACTTTACAGTCAAGTAGGAAACACCTGTTGTCCAGCAGTCCAACTCCAATATATTCTAGGTTTTTAATGAAGGAGAAGTAGCTGTCAGTTTATATGAAGAGGTTCAGCTTAATCTGAGCGACAAAGAACTAAAGATCACGATGTCTTAAACAGCTAATAATAAAGTTCAATACTGGCAAGAGAATACCAACTTGCAGCTAACAGCACAAATAAAGCTCTGATGAATAAAATGAAAGCCACGCCCCTCTCAGTCTGGCTGTAACCCTCCCACTATCCTCTTACCTGTACAATTCGACTGAGGTGGCAGTCGGCAGCGAGCTCCAGACCCTGTTTCTCTGCCCAGGCCTCGATGTGGCTGAGCTGCTGCCGGAGGATGGCGCCCCAGTAGTGGCAGCACAGGCCCGACTCGGTGTCCGTCACCAGCTTGTTGAAGAGCCACATGTTGATGAAGTGGAAGAGCTGCGAGAAGAGCTGGATGGTCAGAGCGGCGTTGACGCGACACCGCCGCAGTAGCGACATCGCCCCCGTCAGGGTGTGCAGAACGTCCTCTGCAAAGAGGAGGAGGAGAAGCAAGAGACATGTGAGGCTCATCGCACGTCTCCCGTCCTGTGGCACTGTTAATGCAAAGAAACTCATAGCGCTGTTCTGGGAAAAAGAGGGAAGCACCATTATTAAAACAACAGCTGACTGATCCTCTCCAGATACTTTGGATTACACATATGCTCAACGACATTTCAAAAGTTTGCTTAAAATTTGCTTGACACAAACAAATACCGATATAGGTCTTGCGAATTCTTGGGTTTCATAGGAGGTTTGGCCAGATATAAATTATGTTGTCTTGACTGAAGGTAGGCACTAGAGGTACTGCTTGTCTGGAACAGTGTCCCACCATGAGGGTTGAGAGCCCCCAAAGCATTTGCAAGATAAGATCCAGCGATCATGACATGATTAACAAAATAGGAAGGGACAACAAAGGAATTTTTATCAGACTTTTCTCTAATCTTTACTGATTTTCCTTGTGCAATACGATAGTTTTACCTCTTCAGATGCCTAAAAATTATTCAAATGCAAAAATCCCTTGGAGCTCAACCTGACGAGGGGTGCATGTGTTTGTATATTACCGATCTTGGGTCTCTGTGGGTTATGTTCCTCGGGGTCGTCCAGGAAGGCAGGCATGTAGTTGTTCAGATCAGCCTGCAGACAGTGGACCAGGTACCTGCACCCACACGTAACAGCTCGTTAAAGACGACAGACTTCACCATCAAACAACAGAGAAGCTCTTCCGTCTTCAATCTCCCGTCTTCCTTAAAAACGATTTTTCGATCTTGTCTTGACAAATCGTGAAAAACTTTTTCCCCCTGCAACAGCAATCCTTTGAGGGTGCAGGGTATCAATAATCTGCACTAAAAGATGAAAAAATACCTGCACCTGTTATCTTGTTCGCACTTCTTCTTTTACTGTATACAGACATAATGTTTCGACCAAGGTTTCATGGTTGTGATAAGCTTTGTGTGGTTTTGTTTTTGGCACTTGCATTTTTTGCCCTCGATTTATTTGTAAGATCATAAACATAAATCAGTCAATAAAGCACCGCATTCATAGAATATATAAAAATGTTTTCTATGCATGTATGCAACTAATTTTATGCTTTCAATGTATGTTGATGTGATACTTACATGGCTATTGTGTGACTACTGCACACATTGTTCTCGTGTATACTGTCAATTTTCCAGATTCTCATATGATTATCTAACACAGGTGTGTTCACACGCTCACCTTTACCTGATGGTCTGTCGTGTCCATGTAGAATGAAAGAAGAACAGGGAACAAGATAGCAATTGATTTTTTTAACACCTTTTTAACACGACTACAGATGGCCGAGATGGTTTCCAACTAGTTCAATCAAAGGTATTCCCTGACTTCCACAGAGAACTGCCCAAATTCCCTGACTTTCCTCGTCTGGAATCTCTACACCAAGCCCACCCCCACATCTTCTCACACAACCACACACGGACTGACTTGAAAGCCATCTGAACCAGATGGGCGAGGATGTCCTGGGCGTCCAGCGTGATGCGGTTCAGGTCTCGGTCCTGCTTGACGAAGTTGAGCAGCTCTGAGGCGTTGGCCATCCAGAAAGCCAGTGCTCCTGCGATGTTCTTCTGCTTCTGTAATGTATCGATCACAGCCACACAAGGAAAAAAAAAAAAAAAAAAACATACAGAGGAAGTTGTTAGAGCAGCAGAACGAAGGGAAGACAGGAGTTAAAAAAGGTAGGAGAGGGGGGGTTTCTGTTTGAGTGGCAGCCAGAAGGAGCAGTTGTTACTTCAGGGATAGACTCATGCCCCACACACCCCTCCCTACGCCAACCCAGTGCCGAGAGGACGAGTGGTCATCACTGTCACTTAAAACAAGATGCTCAATGAAACTCCCTTCATTTCTTCACGTCTTCCACTCGAATGTGCTCTCTAAAATTCAACACAGAGGGCCGCAGGCTTTCCCTTTGACATTGTGCGAGACATTAGTGACCACTCCTTTTCCTCCCAGACACAGCTCACCGTTCACCATTCTCCTCCTCCTAGTTGTCTGAGCCGATTTCAGAGACGGTTCTATTTTTCCTTTTGACAGCAAAAACTAAACTGTGTTTAGACCGTAGACTTACACTATGGACTACATGTATTCACGCTGCAAACAACAGGATCAATAAGTGACAAGGTGGCCATTCATTTCAGATCAGAGGACATACAGGGAAATATTAAGATCGACTGGTCAGATTTAAATTCCCAGCAGCGTGACTAATCCCACGAGGACAGTACAAAATGGGCATCTATTGTTACAATCAATATAAAATGCTAAGATAATTTAAGTGTGGATTTTGTAACCTTTGGACAGAGCCAGACTAGCAGTTGTATCCATCAAAAAGCAAATAAGGGTATATATATCCCTAAATGCTGACATAGTCCTTTAGCCTGTCAAATACAAAATGTTTAAGGGCAACATGAAAGCAATTGAAAACACATGCTGTGCAGAGATTTGTAACTCTGTAGCTGCACATCACCGCATAAATGTAAAGAGAGCCTCTCGCAGAGTAAAGTGATCCATCAAACATGGAGCCTGTAGAGAGAACAAGCATCACAACATGCAGCATAATAATATCAGAGACTAATTAATGACATAATTATTTCCAATGGCCAACATTGTTGGATACCAGACTTTTTTTTTTTTTTACACAACGCTCCTTATCTGCGCCATATGTCAGTCTACAGTCTAAAGGACAGTTTTGTGTCCCTGAGATCAACAAGGAGGACAGAGCTCAGCGTCTGAAGAGCTGATTGGTTAATATACCCACCACTCAGAGAGGGAGGAACGTGAGAAGCTCACTCCCCTGCACTCATCTATCCCCGCCTTGAAAAAAACATAACACAAATCAAACAAAACAAAGGGGGAATAAAACCCCTTAGTTCGGAACAGCCAGAGAATGAGAGATGGAGCCAAGAGCATCCAAAATGAAACGTGACAATAAAACATTTAGGAAACATTTAAAAACACAAGACAGATGGTTGAACATATTAAATGGATTTCCAAACAGAGAAATGAAGCAGTGGAGGTCGGAGGGACGCGACTTGTCTCTCATCCACACTGTTGAGCAGGAGAAGCAAGACATGATGTCACACATGGTGGATGCCAGAATTAAAGATGGAGCAATGATGGAAAAGAGTGGATGCTTTGGTTTTGTTTGTTTTTTTTGCTTGTTTTGTTTTGGGGTTTCGTTTTAGTACCAGGCAGCTCCAGGAAGGTGAATGGAATTAGTTGGGTTGATGTTGCTGCTGTTGCTTAGATTTCCAGCTGTGGGAGGACGCATCATTATGGCTTTATTTTACATTTCTGTTAGAATGGAGAAAAAGAAGCAGCAGCGAGAATGAAGGGCTGGTCAAAGAAGCAGACAGAGAGCTAGGAAGAGAAGAGATGGAGGTAGACGAGCAGAGGGGCCGAGATCCAGAGAAGGTAGCCAAGAGGTTGACGAGGTTGACATGATTTTACATTATTACATTACATAATTTGCCTTTAAAAAAAGGAACTTCAAACATTGTGACAGATTGCATCTATATCCTTGTAATCAGAAAACTTTAAATGATTGACTTGGTCCAAAAAGGTTTGGTTGCACCTTGATTTGTAAGTCACCAGGATTTGATGTTTAAGACAAAGAAATCTGTCAACAACCTTTGATTTATATAATGTATAAAAATGATTTTATATATGCCATTTGTCACCGCATGAAAATATTTGCCGTTGCGGGAAATTTGTAATGTCTCCATTTCTATGCATTTAGGTTTTCATTTTTCATGTAATTTATTATTTAAAATCTGATCTCTGATCACACATTTATTCCATAGTTCCTTATTTCTTAAGGGGAACGACCCTTGACCCATTCCACTGGCACACATATTTTATATGAATAAAATAAATTTAAGCCGCAATTCTTATTATTTATTTCATTTGTGACCTATTATTTAGCAAAAACAGTTTAAGATTCTTTAAAAAAGGCAGAAAACTGAGTCCCAACATTTACCAAGCGGGGTATAGATGTTAGCTCTACAAACTTGATGTAGCATTAAAGATATTGAGGCGATTGTCGAACTTGTGATATTTTATCCATGTCGCCCACACCAAGAGAAAGAGAGACAGAGAGAAATAAAGAGCAGAAAGAAAGAGTGAGTGAGGGCGGAGACGAGTCTGCAGAAGCCGTATCATGGTGTGCTATTGTGCTATCCTACCTGATCCCCTTCAGGAATCTCCTGGATGGAAGGAGGAGGAGGAGGAGGAGGAGGAGGAGGAGGAGGAAGAGGAGGAGGAAGAGGAGGAGGAGGAGGAGGAGGACAGGTTCACAGGACAGAGAGAAAACACGTCAACAGCTACAGTATGGAAACGACCATGTAACACATACATACACACACACACACGGTCATGGTCATGGTTTACAATGTAAAGCCATCTTGAATCAGTTAAAAAGCATAACTGATGGAGGGTCAGCTGAAAACAACAAAATGTGTCAAGTTCAGTTAAAGGCTTTTAGAGATCCCGTTAACGCCTGCTTGAAGGACATTTATCACCAAAGCAGGCGAGAAACAACATCATTACTTCTTAAAATTAAATGATGACCTCAAATCTAACTTATTAGGACCCTATGCAGCCCGACATTAATACAGTTCAAATTCATGGAGAGGGTTCTGGTAGATTTTACAGTTTTTGTGGAAGTCTAGTCTAGATAAATAGACAAATGAAAAATAGAGTTCATGCGACTGTGGTCTCAGTATAGTGAACACCAATGGTGCAAAATAGAAGCTATCAGATTATGTTGACCTAATTCCTGTCATTATACATATTGAGCTTTAAAAACACTACATGTAGCCCATTTAGGGAAACATTAATGCCGTTAAGACATTTAACAAAGGATGCACCGCACTGGAAAGTTGGTCACAATTGTGCAGACTCAAAATTTCTCAACATCTCTTGATAATATAAAATGCCTCCACAGAACAAAAACTCAATGATGCAGATTATAAGCCTATCCTGAAGGAGAAATGTTGAACATCCCCATGTTCATCAGAAGCTAATTATGGTTACCTAAAACTACATACGCAATATACTATGAAATAAAACTGAAATCCTACTACGAACAGACTCTAATAGACTAAGGTTTACAGTCCAGCATGTGTGTATGTGCAGGTTGCTTTGATTTAAATCTAAATTTAGTTCAATATATTGCACTCAGTCAAAGTTCTTGTATAGTTGCTTGTGTTAATGCAACCGTAAAGTTTTATTTTGCTCTAAACCATTTACCTATTTATACATGCACTTATGAAATACACTTTTGGTATTGTTGCCTAAACACTCAGCAATCATATCAGCATATTTGCAGCTGTAATGATGAGTGACAGTGCATCTATGTTGTATCATAGCAGGCGTCACACCACGAGCATTTAACACTGGCAGGTAGACAAACAGAAGACGAAGGCACAGACTGGTACAGAACAGAGGTAACTGTGGAGAAAAAGCTGCAAGAAACACATATCTTACAACAACTACAAGTGCAGTAGTTTGTAAGAGCACAGTAAATGGGGGGAATTACGTAGAACGTCAAACAAACCTTAACACAAGCGAGAATTAAGTATGAAATACATAAATAACAGCATTACGAAGGAGCGTCGCCAAACTAATGGCCGCAGAACACACTGAAAATGCACAAATTAGTTAATGAGATTATGTTCAACATGACACACACAAAAAAACTAAAGATTTAAAAGGTAACGTTACTGACCTGGATGACTCCCTCCATCATGCTCACCATCTTGTTGACGATGGCGATGACTTTGTGCGTCCTCTCAGAGGGCGACATGTCAGGCCGGTAAGAAGGCGAAAGGATGTAGCGGCAGGCCATGTACAGGACGTAAGTTGGGGAGAGTTTGAAGTGGACGGTGGAGCTGTTGGTGTAGTTGATGATGGCTGACAGGAAGGTGTCTTCAGCTGGATGGACACACACACAGTCAGATGATTAGACCACTCCCACATACACTGAGAACGTCTGATAGATACATAGCAATACATTCAGAGAAGGTATACTAATATTACAAATGTCAATACAGCAGGAAGAATCAAAAGAAAAATTAAACTTGACATCATCCAGCGAGACTGCGTTGGCCAATCAAATGTGTGCAGACTCCTGGTAGGTTACTTTGCAACATGTACCGTGTAATTCTACATTTTATCTGCCGATTGATGCAACAAAAAGGTACAATCCTGCACAACCGTATTATAAACCAATGTGCAGTGTTTTTATGTCCAATAATCTTTCACACTCTTGGATTGATTACTCAAACTGGCCTTCCTTGATTGTTTTATTTGGTGCCTGAAACAACACGCCGCCACTGATGCAGTCCCTTGTGTCTACAGTAAGGTAAATCTAGCACTACTGCTGCCACAACTACTACTACTACTATTACTGCCAATTTTACAAGCGCTAGTAATAATGAAGCCTTCATGCTGTGGATATAAATTAATTAATGTTGAGGACTTCTTGCAACAACAATTCCATAATATTACATGCAATCACATGGATGACGCTGACTGTAATAGAGCTTCCATTTGAGCTGCAACACACAGTTTCTACAAGTCACTTTGGTGGTTGGTTGGTCACAGAACTTGGCTGCACATGTGTCGTGTGGGATACACCAAAAAAAACTGTGGTATAATTTTCTTCAGTTTAGTATTTGATGTCAAACTGGTTGCAGCTGCACTACAAAAACTCCCCCTCTGAAAACCTGAAGACGAGTGCATAGCGAGCATCCAGATATCAATGGCGCGTGATGCGAGTCATTGTCCCGAACGCACTCTCCCCCCTCTTGGAGCATATGGCTTCTCCCAGTGCATTGTGGGTATGGGACTCTCCACCACCCTATGACCAATCAAAATCCTCCTTTTCTTGGTAAAGCAGATGATCTCACACTCTGCCAAATATATACTCAGTGCACACACAGACACGCTAAGGCCCAGAGCACAGCGAAAGTCAATAAACAGACGTGTTAGAAAGCCAGAGCAAACAGCTGGAAGAGCTTAGAGCTGCAAAGGGGGGCGTGGGAACCATTAGGTGTCAGAAGAGACATCTTAATGCTACTTCGGACTACTTTAAGGCCATTTAACTAACCAGAATCAACAATTTATGTTATTCCACCTGTGCTTTTCCTGCTCCGACTATTCAAAATGTTTGCTAAATCATCTTTAAACGATGTCAAAGTAACGGTGTTATCTTGACGCAATTACAGGAAACAAAGCTTTTAGGCTTCAAGCTGATTAGAGCGGCGTTTTCTGCCAAATAAGAGTGGCGCACAATGTAAAATGTTAATCTAGAGGATGAGACAAGTTGTCAGATAATGCAAGTCATTTTAATGTCTGAAAATGAATGTGCCGAAGGCTTTCTGAAGTCACCAGGCCTTCCTGTACAGATCTGTAGCTCTGCATTTGAGATGGATACAGTCAGCAGGGTGAGAGAAAATGTGAAAAGTTTCTAAAATCACATAGATTTACCATATATTTACTGTTGGTTATTTATTGCATACCAGTGCAGGTAGAGCAGATAGGTCAGCAGAATCTGTCAAGTGCACTGACAACTGGGCAATTGGAGTTCAATAGTTTCCAGCTAGTGACTGTTTCACTAACACAATGAAGAGAGGCAGAAAGAGACACACTAATACATACAGTTCTCCCTGAACTCGATGCCGGCTGGCAGAGTCAACTCCGCTCTGTCTGCTGAAATGTCCTGAGACCTGATAAGACAAAATAACACCGTGAGAAGGCAAGATAACACCAAATACAGAGAGGGGACTGAGGACAGGGACGAGCCAGAGGTCTGGACAAAGATGGCGGACGAAGGAGAGGGCGAAAGAGGAGAAGGGTGTGTGTCTGACCTGCTGTCCTGCTGCTCTCCTCTGATCATGGGTTTGACCATGCCTCTCTCCATCTCCAGCTTTCCTGAGCTCTACACACGCAGAACACACAGTGTCAGGCAGATCCCACAAAATTCAATTTCACTTTAATTTACTAAAGACGGTCCAAGTTTGAGAATGTACAGACGTGTTGATAACGACTGTACTGTGAGGCTTCAGTCACACTTTCATCAGTTTACATGCAATGTAGACTATTACACAATATTAAACATTAATAAATAAAATATAATAAAATATTTCTATGTGGGTGCCCTGCACTAAACCTGATCAATGTGGTGGTCTCATGTGGCTCTGCGTAGGAGCAGTGATGTGGTGTCCGGTGTTAAGCGTCGCTGGCAGGACTTTCAGAACTACCAACGCAATGAATGCCGTTTCACAGATTTCTGGTTCTCCAACGAATCAAATATCTGTATTTGTTCTATATAATGAACAGCAGCAAGTATAAGAGAGCTTGGAACATACGTATTGCAAACAAACAGCAGAAGCGATGCTAATTAATATCTACTGTATATGTCATCAAAAGATTTTGTTTTAAATATATATTTGGAGTGGCTCCAATCGATTAATCCAACAACAAAACATTTATTTGCAGCTATTTTAATAACCAATTGGTTGTTTTAATGACAAACATTGTCTACTTCCAGCCACAAAAATGTGAGGATACGCTGCTCTTATCAGTTTTATAGAAACTACAGTTGAATCGCTTGACGTTTCTCACTGTTTTGGATAAGACAAGCATTTATTTGACATTTTGCAGACCAAACAATGATCGGATAAATCAGGAAAGTCATCAGCAGATCAATCAACAGTGTAAAAACTGTTATTTTCTGCCCCATCTATACACGTCACCGTGCATTAATTCTTTGGGTAACAAATTCTCGATTGATTTTGCAAAACAAAAAAAAATTTGGATCCTTTTTTCTCCCAATACTGTATAAGATATACATACGTGTGTGTGTGTGTGTGTGTGTGTGTGTGTGTGTGTGTGTGTGTTACCTTGCTGGTAGGCAGGGCAGCTCCAACGTGGACGTCTCCGTGAAGGTCGAAGGTGGTTTCTGGTACACTGCTGCAGCAGAGAGAGACATGCGGCAGTTTAGATGAGGAACTGTGCTCTCCACAGCTGGCTTTTCATTACTGACAACGACAAGAGCTCAGACTTAATCCAGACACACACACACACACACTTATCTAACTCATCGTCAAGGAGGAGAGAGCTGGATCAGAAATGCAGTAAATGAATGACTCACTAATACATAGAGACAGATAGTTTGCTTTATGCACACACACACACACACACACACACACTTACATAACAGTCCAATTAGATCTAGAGAAGCCATGCCAGGAGTCCTGACAGAGCACTGTGTGTGTGATTGAGTGACAGTAATTGAGTGCGACAGCAGTCAGGTTTAAAAGACCCGAATTTCACGCCCCACATGACAGGAGGGCGTCAATACACGTATAATAAACACGCAAAGAACCATTTGCGCTCGGTGCCACTGACAGGGAGGTCTTTGGTACGACGCACATATTAACCACAGGCAGCCAAAGTAGGTTAACCCATTAACAGCGTGACGCTTACGTGGATGGAGAATCAACAGACTTTCTAGCTCAAACCACATTTGATTTGTTTGTTAGTTTCTATTAAATGTTGATCGTGACAACTTTAAAAACACCCCACAGAAAGGCCTCTCCAAACCTTTGTTGACACTGAACGGTAAATGGAACCGCCAACCCTGGGACTAATGGACGGCTCGCCCTACCTCCTGAGCCACGGCTGCACACTAATGGATATGGGAAACAAGAGGAAAAACATCCCATGGATGGATGAAAGCTCAGGCGGAGCAACAGAGGCGGACAGACAAGAAATAGATGTGTGTACAGAATATGACAACATAGCCAAATTTCAGTGTTGACCATCACAATGATAAAATTATAGATTGATTGTGAAGATACCAGATCCATATTCTTCATGTAAGAGGTCGAGCAACTTCAACAAGAGTTTCTTAAAAGCTCATATATGACTGCCATGCGATATCAGGTATTCACAGACAGACTCAACTATTTGAACGTATACCGATTTGGTGGCAAACGCTGCTCCTCGGCCCTGAAAATCAATTTCCTCAATCCGAGTCTTACTGTGAGCGATGGGGTCCTAACATGAAGACAAAAAATTCTGCCATAGTAAGAACTGATCCGGGTTATTTCACGCAAGAGATTTCTGCATTAATGTTTTTATCTTTGTTATTCTCACTTGTTGAACTAGGCATCCTTGTGCGTTTGTTACGGCAGACCATTGGAAAGCAGCCCAGAAACACCACAGGGGTCGACATCCACAACGTCAGGCTAGTATTCCAGACTGATGCGACACCGAGCGGCACAAAATGACAGCTGGTCAGAAAAACTCATAAATTCCAGTTCATGGTAGTCAGAAGCAGCTGCCAAATATGTCTTTTGACATTGACAGAGACAGATAGCTGGTCCGATAAAATGCAGTTTAGCAAAAAGGAGATCCACTTCTTGTTTGTGTAAAACGTGAGGGCAGCGAAACGAGCTGGAAACACATCGCTGAGGCGACTGTGTTAGCAAGCAGCTGCCCATTCACACATGTTAGCAACATTAGCATTCATTTAGAGTTGTGTTGTGGCCACCTGATGAATCCAAGTCCAACATTCAACTCCTCTTTAGCTCCGCTTTGCTCCCCGCTTTGCCTCTCGTTTGGTGCTGAGCAGTTACCGTGCAGCGCGTTTCTAGAGCGTTTTCACTGAAAGGAGCTGCTGGAAAAAAAGTTTATTCCCTTCTGGTGCAGCGCCTGTAAAGACAAATCTGACACATTGCCATTGGACTTTAAATATGTTCCAATACTTCAGAAAATGACATGCTAAAGCTCAAAAATACTACTACGCAAGACGAGCTATAGGAGAAGCCAGAATGTGCTACTTTCAGTCTTGGTGTTGAAATAACTAATTGATGCAGAAACACACAAAGCAATGAGTTACAGTGTTTCTTACTTACACACCTCTCTCTCTCTCCCCCAGTGTCAAGTCATCCATTGAGTCATTAAAGGGCCATTCAATTAAAATTAAAAATCTCTCCACTCATCCCCAACCAGCTCACACACTCCCTTCTCCGGTGCGCTCTCTCTGTCTGTCTCCTGCTAAGTGTGTGAAGCGACGGAGAGCAGGGGGCCACACCCAGCGGCATGTTGATCAGATTAGAGGGCAGTCTGCCTGCCATAACCCTAGACCTCCGCTCTTCCCATCCTCTCATTTCCTCATTCTCTCCATCCGCCGAGGCCCAGATGTTCCCCTCCTCCGTCCCTTCATCTCTCGCTCTGCCTGCCAACTCCAGACCTCGTTCTCTCTCCTCCCTTCATCTACAACAAACACCCCTCTTCTTTTTTTTTTTCTGTTCACCAAACTCAGAAAACAGGATGCGAAGGAGGAACTGCCAGAAGGAGAAAGCAAAGAAACAGAGAACGCGGCAGCTGGACCAGGAGTATCAGTGAGACCAGGTAGAGGTGAAAACTCCCACACAAAACACACAACCTTCTCCTGTCCCTCACCCAGACTTGTGCCGGCTCCTCATCATGGCGGCCGGCTCTCTCTTCCCTCCCTGGTCGAACATCGGGTCCACAAACTTAAAGACGTGCGCAGAACCAAACTGGAGGGTGGAGCCCGACCGCAGCACCGTTGTCTCGGTAACTCGTTGCCCGTCTACGAAGGTGTCGGCGTCGGGGCCGTGCGGCGTCACGGTCACCATACCTTCACTGTGCATGAGGTTGCAGTGGTGGGGCAGAATCCCCGGACCGAGCAGCTGGAGACAAACAATGGCAGGCACATCATGAAGTATGCACACACACATTACAGCAGCTACGTCAGCTTGGCGCTCCACTTTAAAGTCAAACTGAAATTAAAGTTAATTTTTGTTAAGAAATCAGTTTACATATCAACAATAAAAAATGTTAATTGATTTTTCTCCAGTGACATAAGGGTTGCCTATATCAGCGTTCTCCAACGAGCATAATTGATTTACTCTGTACTATTTGGTGCAACATCTGTGTGTGTGGGCACTTAAAATAGTTTGTAATTTTTAACTCCAACAGCCACAGAAGCAGTTAACCAGCTGGGTCGCTGTTTAAGTCTCATCTGTGATTTGAGCTCTCGCTATGTTAATAATCTGAGACTCCGTACATTACTCCTAGTTGTGACTTGACGCACGCAGTGCTGAAGTTGAAAGGGCCCATTTCACAAAAGCAATTTGCGAACGACTGCTAACAAACAAATGGTGGTAGTGTCGCATTTCACAAATGATTGTCTCTGCAGAATATTGCAGATGCATTTGTCCTACAGGGCTCTCACATGCTCATGTAAGTATGGAGTTTGTTTGATGAGTGAAACGGATCAAAATTAACGGGGGGAGATATCATTTCATGTTGCAAAATGAAGGTTTTTGAGAGTCTGGTCCTTTAACCATCACAACAACGGGACCATGAAAGAGAGACAGCCAACGCTTGCTTGACCCCCCATCTTTTTATAACATGGGAGGAACACAACACTGAGTGTGCAGGAGCTGCTGATGACGTAGCAAGTGTTGAAATAACATGAGCGAAAAGTAACGTCTAGTGGAAATTAGTGCCAACATCTGTACACCTTCCGCTTTCAGAGTGGAACACGCACTTAACAGCACGATGGGGTCCTGTCAATTGTATGTTATAACGTTCAACACAAAGGTTGACAGTGTGTCTCGAAGCAGCACCGTCCCCACGGATGTCAGTCAACTGCTGCCAGGAGAAACGCCAACCCAGAGAAACTGATCTTAGATTTATGTCTGAAAAGTGGTTTATCCTCTTGAAAGCAAAAAAATGGACGTTTATATAATTTATAATTTCAGGTTTTAGTTGGACTCTAAACACCTGTGGGTGTACTTACCTGGATGGCTCCGTCCTCTGTGCAGTCTGAGCCGACCTCGGTGATGCTTTGCTGGAGCCGGTACAGCTTTGGTTTGTCCCGTGAGTCAGAGCCGTCTAGACGCACACAACCAGTCACACTTAGCACTGAGCAGGTCTTCACATCAAATTTAGATTCAAAACAAGAAGTACTGCTGTACACACGCTCAACCTCACACACTCATATCGAGTGCCCACACACTGCTGACAGCATAGAATCCATCAATCCAACAGGAAAGAGTGGAATTGGAGTCAACATGGATATGCACTGCTAATGTGGCAAAAAAATGTGCGTGGCTGGTGGTGCTGCAGAGCAATTATTGATTATTAGTAAAATATGAGTTTAGTAAAAGCAAAGCGGCATATTAGTTCACTAAAGAAAAAGGGGAAACATTAGCTGCTCTGGGGGAAAACATTCGGGGGGGGGGGGGAGGTGGGGGGGGCTGAATGGGTACCAGAAAAACCTCCAAAACCCCCTGCTAAATATAATACAAAAAATAGGACAATCATCAGAAAGAAAATATATCAAGTCTACCAGGAGAGCTTCGCCTTTTCC
>JAVQJF010076269.1:0-18783 GCA_036023855.1 Gadopsis marmoratus
TGAACTGACAGTCTGGAGCAACATTTCTGGCAGCATTTTGAGGACACATCGTTTGAGGTAAGTGGGTAACTAGCTAGCCTAGATAAGACATTCCTAGTGAGACTCAGTTGTCACGTCTATCCCAGTTTTATTTCTCACTCACAGCTGCCAGCATGAATTTGTGCACCATTATTTATATCTTGCAAGTGGCAGATATTTGATTAAAGTGCAAGTAGTATTACTGTCAGCTTTCATTCACATTCCCCAGAATGAACAGGGTGATGACAAAGGGCATGACTGCAGAGATATGCGATATATATGAACATTTAACTCATTGCACAGACATGAAACGGCATAATCTTTTCCATTTGGCTAATTGTAGTCATCTTCATTTTCAGGTCAAATCAGACCTTCGTAACAGGCTGCAAGGAGAGCACCTGGCTGCCTGCCTGAGGGTCTCCATCAATGGACCGAGCCCAGAGGAATTTAGTTACACAAGGGCATTGGAACTCTTTCTCTCAAAGCCTAGGAAAAATAAATATCCAAATGCAAGGTGCAATGTTTGTCAATAGTGATGTAACTCCATCTCAATAAACCTGTTCAAATGTGAGCTTTAGCATATTTTATGAGCTGTTAAAAACAGATTTAGCTTCTTCATTGAATGAAAAAGATTGACGCAATTAAAAGAAATGCCCCTGGACTCCTTAGAGGGTTCCCCAGTATCATGAAATCCCATGGGGAAACGAACAGTAGTCCTTTTTCTGTACAAAAATTTGCAGTCGCATTATTTGGTAATTAATTGGCGCATCAGGCCAATGTCCAGAGGGATGTTGGAAAGCACATGAAGAAACATTCAAATAGCCAAAAAGGAAGAACTTCTTTTCACAGTGAAAGTGCTTTAATTTGACTGCTAGTCATGCTGTGCAGGTGTGCAGAGACAGGATTCTTTTATTTTTATAAAGATGATTCTGTGAACAATGTGGTGCATGAAACTACTAGAAGAAATGAAATCAAACTTTGCATTCCAACTCATGCAACATTTCACATGTGCCCCCTCCATGTACTTTCAAGCTATTCCTGAGAACCTTAATTTCTCCCCGCTTACATATGTGAAGCAAGAGAGTGGCGTTGCACCATGTTTGACCAAGCTCTTGCATTTCCTCTGTGAAATAGAATCGATTTGAACACGTCTAAACTTGCACCCACTGAAACCTGACATTTACAACATTCAGATACCCTGATTACATAACCACGACGTGCATTTTTAAAACAAGAGAAAACAGCTGTGTCACCCTAAGTAAGCACTCTTCATTATGTGAAAAAGTATTTGCCTCTTGCTGACAAGTTGCAATCACCCTGCTCAGTTTATGATGCTGTTGAATGACACGAGCTGAAACATTGTTTTATCGTTGACGTTTCCTTTAGTCTACAAGATGATTTAAAAATGGCCAGTTTCTCGAAGTCCGAGATGACGTCTTGCAGTTGCTTTTTGTGCATCGAATTAAACTATTTTACTGCTTATATTTGTACTTTATCATTAGCTTGCCAGCGACCTGTAAAAAAAATACTTGAGTTGCCTTAACAAAGTAGATTAAGGTTGATTGTTAAGTGTTGTCGGACCAGATATTCAACTTAAAATATTCAATCTTGAAAGTTCTGCATTTCTGCTCGACAACTGATAACAGTGACTGCTTATCAAAATTGTTCTCAAATCTTTTTGTTTGACCATATTATAATTACAGAACTATTGGGCTGCATTAAATTGTAGGACCTGCCCCGACACACACACACTCATTTGTCGAAATTAAAGTGAACCAAGTGCGCCATTTATCAAAAGACATACCAACACATTCAAGAAGTCCATACTCTGATCTTGCCATGTAATAAGAGTAACATTATCTGGATCAGTGTCACGCCGGCTGCCAAGATGCACAAACCAGTTCTGTCATGTCATCCTGAGTCTGCAAGCCCTGGATGAGGAACCAGCTCCTTTGCATCACAATGTCACTGTATTACTGGGACACAGTTCCTCATTGTTACCCATTGAGAAACATGACCTTTGCCCTCCGTGGCATAAAATAGACAAAGGAGGAAGAAAGAGCATATTTTACACTGTGTTTCCTGTTAAAACATGGTGCACAGCAGTCTACAACTTAGTTATCCGACCACATCACCACGTTCACACGCTTAAGTGCACGTTGTAACTAGTTTCAAATCCTATCATTTGTGACATTGATCAGAGGCCAACGTAAACAAAATCCATTCTCAATAGAATAAGCACAGACGTCATGTTGCGTTAGCTAGTTCGCTAGTGCGGCTAACAAAGTAGCTACTGTTAACAAGTAATCGGCTTATCAACTTTAGTAGTTGTCACTTAAAACAGCACAAAATCTCATCAGCTTGGCCAGCGTGATGGTCAGAGAGCTAACATTAGCCGGTCGGTTTAAATTAAATGCATATTGATGCTAACACTTTCGGATCGCACCCACTTCATTCACATCAAAGGTGATCGGATAGTTAGCATGATAACCAGCTAGCACTAGCATGTGCGAAAAGCAGCGGATTTTCTTTTTTTACCGTTAAAATCTCCGGTGTCCGCCACCACCACAGTGTGCTTCTTCAGCTGGTTCAGCGCTGTCTCCATTTTCCGCCGTTTGTCTGGTGACACAGTGGACATGATGAGCCGAGACTGGGACGCTTTTATACACAGAAAACACGTGAGAGCAGGAAACTGATTCCTCTGGCTGCTGCTGCTTCCTCTTCTTCTTCTTCTTCTCGTAGTTTTACGGCGGTTGGCATGCTGCAGATGCATTACCGCCACCTTCCGGAACAGACAATACACTAAATATCTACATCCCGCCTCCGTCCTCGTTCATTGTTGCCATAATGACAGAGAGACGGGAGCGCGCAGCACAGGACGGAAGGAGTCACCGGGAACGCGCTCCGGACAAACATGAGGAAATGAAAAGTCAAAAATATGACTCTTTCAAATCAAATATAAGACGAACGAGAGATTAGACAATGATTTAGCTTTGTAAATCATAATTATACTGTATAATACCATAGCTCATAAATATGTCTCATACAAGTCAAAAGTATGAGGCAGTGAGTGGTGGAAGAAGTACTGAGATATTTTACTTACTAATAATAACAAAGTATAGAAGTACTCCATTTCAAGTCAACGTGCTGCATTCAAAATGTTACCTAACTAAAAGCAAGCACTATCTGCTAAATGTACTTAATAGGTGGAAAGTAAGTACATTTACTCAAGTACTGTACTGAACTACAGTTTTGAGATTCTTGTACTTTACTTACATATTTTCCATTTTCCATTTTACTTTGCTACTTCTACACCACAATAATTCAGAGGGAAATATTGTACTTTTAACATTTGTTTATATTTTTTAGTTACTTTGCAGATTCAGATTAATATAATCAACAAGACAATTATGATGTATTATTATAGATTAAAATAAGACAACTGATCCCAAGAGGGAAATTTACAAGCTACTCAGCTGTATAGAAAGTAATAAATAGTATAATAGGAATATATAAATAAATTAACATTTGGCCCACATTTACTTGCTGCAATATTAAAGTGATGTAGAGATCAATGCATCAATAATTATAATCCAATAACATAATATGCATTATTGTGAAGTGGGGCATTCTGTATAATTTGTATTTTTACTTTTGGTACTTTAAGTTTATTTTGTAATTTTACCTAAGAAAAAATTTTAATGCATGAGTTCTACTTGTAACAGAGTATTTCTACACACATTTCTACATTTATTGTCTTTGTCTGAAAAGTAAGTTGTGACTGCAGGTATGAAATAAATGTAGTGAAGTGAAATATTTCCCTCTGAAATGTAATGGAGTATAAATGGTAACGTACAAATTGTGAGTAAATGTAGCTTGATTAAATTAACTTAATTACGTTTCACCCACCACTGATACTAATAATTTTGATTTAGCTACCTGTAATGATAAATATACCAAGTAATTGGCATTTCATCATGAAATATAAAATTTTTTTAGTCTTTAAATGTGGCTAAGCTGCTGCTGCTTTCTCGCTTTCTCCTTTTCTGCTTTTCTCTCTCTATTGCATATCTCAAAAATATATTGTAAATAAGAACTGTTAGATACAGCCTAATTATTTTGACTTAGCTACTTATAATTAATTTACTAATTAATTCAATTACTAACTAAAAAGTTGTATAACATTCCTTTCAGAATTACTTAATACTGGCTAATGAGCCAGTTTTAGCCATTAGCAACTGAGTTTGAAAGCATTTTTGAGTATGAGAGATGTTGATGTGCTGTAATGACACAGAATTTCCTTCTCAAGTAAACAAATATGACAAAAAAAATGTATTGCAAATGACAGACAAAGCAAAGATGTCTTATTAACTGTGAGAAAAAAGAAGAAATCTTACAAAAATCTCAATAGGAGGTAACATTGTATCCTTATTGTTGTTACCTTCTTGTTTTTCCTTCTCAGTAGAGCAGTTTGAATGTTGTTCCAACACACTGTTCAGAATGCCAGACATATAATTCTGGTGAGGAAATACTAAAATCCCTTTGTACTATTTAATTTTTTGGCCTAAAACAGTCAAATGTAAGAATATTGACCCTGATGCATTGCAATTAGTGGAATGTAGAATGTAAGCATCTACTGAGGTTGTTTAAACCTAAATTCCCAGGAACAATGTTGACATTTCCTTGGTGTCTATGGTCCTGGTTAATTCTGAATCTTCAAAGGACAGGTGGAACTGTTGCTCAGGTTTGGTTCGGTCATGTTTTGTGAGCCCTGATGATCGAGGCACCTCTCTGGTACAACACATTTTTTACCCGGTATTCAATAACATTTAAATTACTTTGTGAATTGCAGGACATTACATGAAAAGTGTAATGTGTGGAATATTTAATTACACACTTAAGAGCACAGAGTCTGCTCAGCAATTTAACATGTGCCATTGGATTTTGTGATTTTTGATTGCTTTATTTTCTCAATAACTGTGCTGAGGCACCTGAGCCTGACATAGGTATCTTCTTGCCCTGCAGTAAGAGCTACCTGGACATTACTCTTATTTTCAATAATATGGGAACAATATAATTTAAGAAACCATTACACTTGGTGTAATTGCCTTGCTATGTCTGCATTCAAAGGCAATACTTCAGCCCGCAGGCTTTAGCAGCATAATGATACTGCCACTTACTCCTTTACCAGCCTTGTAGTTCTGCTTTGCTGACATATAAATATTTAACAATGTCTCACAGCTGACACTGTGCCAGACAAGACTCCACACCAAGTAGGTCTCAAAACATTAATAATAGAAGGCACTGATCATTTCAAAATAAGCTTAATATTTTTTCCATGTGTGATAACCTTCCTTTAACAATTTTCCTGCCAAAGGCAAAAATAAACACCATGGCAACAAGAGCCAACCCCGGTGCAGTTAGGATACTTATGTGATCTCTTCTCTGTTTGACAGAAAGGTTTTTGCAGTTCTTGCTTAATTTGCCAGAATGTCAGGTTTGTTATGTTAAAGCTGCAGGCCTATGCTTATTCTTGGTTTTGTGTTTTTACATTTATGACATTGTTTGCAGCACTTAGGGGGACTAAATAAATAAACGGTACTTAGGGAATCACACATATTGTATATGACAGACATAAGAACAGCTTTCCTCCACACCACCACACTCATGAACACTTAAATCAGCCAGTAGTGCATCTATGTTCCCAGGGTCCTAAGTTCCACAGCTCAACATCCTTTCACTGTCACATGCAAGTCTTTGCAGACTATACATACTGTGCGTATATTCTCAATACAGCCCCAGGGCCTCTGTCAGGGCTTGTGTGTGTGTTGTGTTTAAGGGTTGCAGCTGGTTCCTGGTTGGCAGGAGCTGGAGGCCATTGGGGAACTGAAGGCAGCTGGCCTCTGTCTCCTGGTTATATAAGACCTGCCCCATTCTAGTAGTTTGGAGGCTCCCTGTGTAATGTTAGATTGGTGTGTTTCTGTATAGTTCATCATTATTTCAGTTGCTCATGTGGTATGTTTTCCCTGTTTTTCCTTTCGGCTGTTGACTTCAACATTTTTGTTACCTTTGTTAAGCAACATTAACCTCTGTTGGACAAAACATGAATAAAAAATAAGTTTGACTTATTTGGTAAAGCTTTTGAGCTGGACCATAACAAAATTAACCCACTTTTGTAAAGAAAGTAACTTATTATCCATTCAGTATTTATTCCAGCCCTGTTGCACTACATATACAACCTTGTACATGCAGTTTAGTAACAATCTGACCTTTTTATAGTTTGTTGTCCAGCTCTTGTCTGTATATAATAGCTTGAAGTGTAAGTTTAGCCAATAAATTTGATTCTGATTCTCAATCTCCTCATCATGCAAGCCTTAAAATAAAAATGAATAAATCCATTAATTTGATCCGCCCCATATTTATAAGAGCAAGCACAGTATGGACCTGGTTTTGGAATATCCAGTAAAAGCTGTTGGCTTGTTGTTGACAAGAACAAAAAGTATGTCTGTTAGCCAATATGTGGAACCATAAAATACTATTTAGTTCAGCTTGGGGAACTATTAAATCCACAAGCCCCTGGCTTGCGCACCGTGCTAGTGAGCAAGAGAAGAAACCATCACTTTTTTACTCACATGTATCTTAGTTTAAACAGTTAAAACAGTCAAACATTTGTAGTCACACTAGCGGCATGGCTTTAGGCATATCTGTTGGTCGGTCAGTTTACCACTTTGGTTCAGGCTTAAACATCTCTATATACTATTGGATGGATTGCTGTGAAAATTGGGTGCAGACATTCATGGTCCCCAGAAAATGAATCCTTTTGACTCATGATCCCCAGACATTTCCTTTTGCGCCACCAGCAGGTCAAAGTTTTCACTTATCCACATCTACTAGACCCATGTATTTTGTATCCATTCATGGTTCCCTGATGATGTATCCAAAAGACTTATATCCTTCAACGTTTCCTCTAGTGCCACCATGAGGTTCATATTTGAAATGTCTCAACAACCATTGGATGGATTGTCTTGAAATATGGTGCAGATGTTTACGATCCCATCAGCATGAATTTGAATAACTTTTGTGATCCTTTTGTAAAGAAAACAAGTTTTTACAGTACAAATATACATATTATATCTAAAAATGTAAAAAAACATTGTCAAAGGGCCAATAAAAGATTTTTCAAAAACCAGTTCCAAGAGGAGATGACTTCCTTCCAGTCCAGCTTAAAACTATTTGTATTTACTATAAGTAGCTATTTGTATTCATCAGATGCTGCTTTTAAATCGCCAGACTGAATCAGAGCAAATTAGCCTATAAATTCCTTTTGAAAAATTGTCAGTGAGCCAACAGCTCTACAAAGGGTCATTATTGCTTTTAAGTGCTAGAGCTTTACCCACCGCTAGATGTCGCCATTTTGCTGTTTGTCAGGCCAGTGACATGTGCGTAGATGGGAGAGAGAGAGAGAGAGAGAGGAAGAGAGTGAGAGACAGAGTGAGAGAGAGAGAGAGAGAGAGAGGGAGAGAGAGAGAGGGAGAGAGGGAGTCTGTGGAAAGGGAACAACTTGGGAAGTTTTATAATACACTGAGGGAAGAAGAGGGACAACCGGGAGAGTGCACAGTGTGAGATAAGTGAGTGGTAAGTCATTCTTATTTTTTACGTTTCTCCTAATCAACTCACCGGCTCTTATTTCTGACCTTCTCCTCTTCTCTACTTATTACCTTTTCTCTTCATTTCTATATTCTAGCTCCAACACACATGTCAGTGACCTTGTTTAAGAGATTTAACTTTGATAAATAAGGAGATACTGTGGGCTGAGTTTGTCTAATTAGAAGGGATAAACTATATCCTGGTTCCATTTATCTTGTGTGAACTGGTTAATGAATGTTGCATCAGGCTTACTTTAGGGAGGGATTACATTAATCATACTTGAACTCACTGTTCACCAGAAGGATGATTTGCACTTTTTAATGCTGGCCTGTGTGTTTTTTTCACTTGTGAGTTGTCGTCCATACGATCAGTGGTTTTATCAGTACGCTATTATTGTGGCAATGTGGTGATGTGAAGAGCGAGGCTCTCTGATTGGCTGAGGAATGTTCCCCTGGACCTCGATGAAAGACAAGAAATAAACTTGTGGAGAAGAACAACATTTCAGAATACCAAACATTCCTCAAGCTATTCCCTCCCATCAGTTTTTCTTTCTTTTTTTTTAATTTCAGGAGGGGTTATAGGAACTTAAGGCCTCACTGACTTCTCAAAGCCATGGCTGGCTGGCAAAGTGCAGAGGAATTCACTGCCATACAATGTGCCCTTATGTTAGGTTAAATTCTCCCAGGTGAAGCTGCTCCATATTACATGTGGCACATTAAAGATTAATAACTTTAATAATGGCAGAAAGGCTGCATTAAAGCAAAATATATAATAAAACCTGTTAAAACAGGAGATGTTCTCGGGCTCATGTTGTTGTTTTGTGGTATTTTTTTTTCTTATTGTTGCATCAGTGGGATTTGAAAGCAGAGAAAAACAAAATCTCAGCTGTCCAAAAACATCAGCGGTAAAACACATCCGTGCCTCAGAATCAAAAAGAACGATTTTTTTTTTATAGACTCACTACATTTTGTGCCAATTCTCAACAGTCTTACATGGAGAAATGTATCATCAAAGAGTGCGAGATGCCATTTATGTGAACTGACAGAAACCACAATGGACCAGAATGCAATGCAGTTACAAGACATTTGAATGAGAAGCCCCATTCAGGCTTTTTCTCAGCTAGAAAAAACTCAGTTCGGATCTACCGCACTTTCCACTAAACACATGTGAAAACTAAAAGTTTACACCCTTCCTTTAGGAGTTGCTGCTTAGTTCTAGTCATATTCAAGACATCTAAACTGCTGCCTACATCTCCCTCTTTATTCAGCCATTCAAAGATAACTAAACCATTTTAAAATGTACCCTTGTTGCCAGTTTATTGCTATAAAACAATAGCAGTCTAATACAACAACGCTGCAATAAATCCTACTTTCATGAAGGTTGTAATGTTCACATGTTTGTCGACACTGTTTGGAGGATGTAGTTTGTGGTGCTGTGAGATACTGAGATTATATAGTGTGTCCTCATTGTTATCAATGTGATGGGTAAAATATAAACATAGTGCAATTCAACAGCAGCACAAAGTACAAAATCAAACAATTCCTGAGCTAGGTGTATCTAATAAACTGGTGTCGGGTATTTTAAAGCAATATAATATAAATAAACAGGTAATTTCATTTTTTTCTTTGTTTTATTACATACTTATTAATCATGTATATTCAAATAAGGGCATAAAACAAAATGTCACATGTCTGATTATCTGACTAGGGTAATGAAAGAATTACTTGATTTATCGATCAACAATGATAATCAATGAACCATTTACGTCATTTAAGGGGAGTAAAACAAGAAATTAAATACGAGGACTTGTGTCTCTCCGTTTCTTGTTTGTGATTTGTGACATGTTTGTGATTTTTGACTATTAGATTGGATTATCCTTACATGTGATAGGCATTACTCATTATTTGATATTTTCTAACTCAGAGATGAATTGACAATTAATATCAATCAATACATTAATCAGTAATGGCAGTAACCATTAGCTGCAGCTTGGGAAATGTGGTAAACAAAAGGTAGACAGGGAAACTTAAGAAGTACATGACATCACTGAATAACATCACAGATTGACGAATCAAACGGTATAAAACTATTTAAGGGCACATTTTATATTTTATAAACAAATGCATGTTCTATACAAGAGCTAATGACTGCTGTTCATGAGCTCTCCTGCACCTGCCAGCTCACGGTGACAGTCAGACTGCCTTGACACATTCCAGGAAGGTGCACCGAGACAGTAAAGGGAAGGAGGCAGCTTCCGTCCCCCATGTCCTCCCACATTTCATCTGCTCCAGCATGGCTGGACTGATGAAGTGATGGCTCTGGACAGTTGGCAGCTGTCAACTGTTTACATTTAGCCTGCAAACGCTGGCCACAACCAACGCTGCTGCAGATACACAGAGTTTCCACTCTGACACTGTGCTTTACCTCCTCGCTGCTTTACAGTGCATAAGGCATGGATGGAACTAGTGAAAATATGTTTGGGAGAGGAGGAGGTGTCGAGTGTTTTCTTTTATCGTCACAGCTTGTGCTGTTTATCCAACTATAGCTGTGTGGCCGACTTGTGGGCTTCTCTAGGTGTGGCAGCTCTCTGGATAATTGCCCTGAACACTGGCTCTACTGAAGGTGGATGTAACAAGGATGCATTGTACCGCTGCCTGCAGGTGTGTGTGTGTGTGTGTGTGTGTGTGTGCGCGCATGTACACGTGCACTGCTCTGCTCTAAATTCACTCGCCCAATTTTACCTGAGTTCTGAGTTCCTTCTGTACATTTTATTTTGTGCCAGGTTTCAGCCGGTCCTCTCTCACATTGGTCCCTCAGTATATTTTATGCCTGCAGTTTTCAGCCCCATGTTCTTGACTTTTCTTCTGTCCTGCCGGGAAGAAAGAAAGGGCTGACAAGCATATAAATATATATTATGCTCAATATAGGCAACGTATGGACGTATAGGCACATTATACCTGCCCTGGTAGAAGGAATTGCATGAGCACAGGAATAAAAAATATATGGTATCTTAAGGGAAGTCAGGATTACGGTAAGATAAGGTGATACAGGATGGATGTCCAATTTCAGACTTTGTTCATGCACAGTGAGAGGTAGTGTAAAAACACAATGTGAAACAAAGAAAAAAGATATAGTTATCCTACAGCATGATAAACCTTAGAGAGATGCAACAGAGCAGACTATTAATTATAGCAGACATGAGATCCTACAAATTATGATAAGGGCAGTATGAATTAATTATTGGGCCAACAGGCACAGTATAAGATACAGGGAGATTAAACTTTAATGGTTCTGCTGGGCCAAACTAGGTAACTGCAGCAGGAAACAGCAAAAACACAATATTAGATAATCAGGACAACCAATGTACACATCCATTTTCTATTTTTAAAGTATTTACAGTATGTTAGCAAGTATGTCCAAATTATATGTTGGCTACTCAAACTGCATTTCGACTGAATACTGTCACCCAGGGCTGCAAAGAAAGCAGGAGCCTTAAAACAAAGTTGATGTATACTGAAGTATATTATACGCCATTAGTAAACCAATATAGCATCCCCTCCACTCAAAAATCTGTTTTGCTTGTTGTTCCAAGACTGTTCGAGCTTTACCGTGCTGATCGATGTGTGTGCAGAGTTTTGACACTGAACATATATATGCGCTCACCTTGGAGCTCTGTTTAAGACACGTTTGTAGTACGAGACAATGGTGGTCCAACATAAAACGTACACAAGCGTGATGTGAACACTTGAAACCCCCAGTTTATGTACGATGAGAGTCGAGTTTAAAGGGAAGTAGGAGACATCTTGTGTCATCTTTACAAGGGAGTTATATATGGGGCATTTCAGGGACATTTCTTGCTATGTGCGCACTACGCGGTCACATAGGGTCCTTTAATAATGTGGTGTTACATCATGGAACTCTATACATTTAAACATATTCAATATATACATAGTGTGAAATGTACTTTTTCCATTTGGGTCATATAGGGAACAGATCTGTTTAAGGCTGCCATCAACAATCACAAAGGGGAAATAAAAACATAGTGTGTTTGACATCCATAGTCGCCGCGGCAACGACGTGCACTGCACGTGCTTGATGTCACACGTGGTGGTTGTTTTATTTTTTCCGCCTGTGCTCTCAGGATGTGAGGCACCAGCATGGCGTCTTACATTTTGAAGGGTCTATTTTGTCCCCACTGTTCATCCTTGTTGAGAGCCCTGCTGCGAAGTTAGTGCTGAGTGAAAACCACAAGCCATAACCACAGTCTTTCACTGCTGCTGACTCCCAGTCTCACGCCCAGTTTAACACAGAAAAAAGTACAAGGCAGTGCTTTTTTTTTCCTCCCCTCACTACATTTCTTGACTTTTCCTCCCCTCCTCACACCCCATATCGCACTCTGTCCACCATAATTTACTCCTCCTGGCTGACAAACGCAGCCATATATTCTATTTAATTTGTTTAGACTCCTTATTTTAATTTGCATGTGGTAGAAATAGCAGCATGCATTTACATTGTGTATACAGCTGGTTCTTTTTAGCCTTCTTGGAGGTGCAACTGCAGACTAATCTTTACGCAACATGTCATTTTGCATTGAACGGGGAACTATTTAAACATGCGGACATCCCACAAAGTCAAAACGTTTCCTGTGCATTTCCGTTTGTACAGTCGACGTTATCTTTACTTTGCTTTGCTCGAATTTCTCACTAAGATTTCTCTGCATGTCTGCTCCGTTTCTTAATATGATTACATTTTCACAAAGCTCTGTCTGAGCAGCTCATACTGAATGAACCATCTCAAAGAAAGAGCCTGACTCTCATTTACATTCACTTCTGGCAGCCACTCGGGGCCAGTCTTTGCTGATCTTAATAGATTTAGTTTAACTTTATAGAGGTTGGTTCCCTGGACGCGGATCATACATCTGTCTGCTAGATTTGAAGTACAATGCCTTCAGAAACTTTCCAAACCCCATGACGTCCTGAAGTGTGCCATGCTGAATACAATTGTCGGCATTTGTTGTCGACAATCAACACAGAATACCTTATAATGAAAAATTGAACACAGCTTTTATTTATTTCGTTTTTCCCAGTGTTTTTTGTAATCTTTTTTTTTTAACTTTGTCCAGTTTAAATAGAGAGAATTTGTGGCTGAAATTATAGCTTCTGCTCTTCTTAGATGTGTCTTTGTTTGCTTGTCTCGTCTGGATTTGGGGATTTTTTTCAAAATGTGCAGTTTTTCTCCGGCTCAATGGGGAGCCTCTGTAAACAGCTATCTTCAAGTCGCTGCAGAGACTTTGAATGGGATTCATTCAATCTTTTTTTTTTTTGGCTCAGCCACTCAAGCAGTTACAGGTTTTAGTGCTGAAGCTACTCTTTATTGTATTATGACCAGTTCTCATGTACTTTTTAAATGGAAAGCTGTCCTACACAATCAGTTATTCAATTCAATTCAATTCAGTTTTATTTATATAGCGCCATATCATAACAGAGTTATCTCATAGCGCGTGTTAATATAGAGCAAGTCTAGACCAACTCTATATAGCACTTACTGGAGATACGCCTGTCTGGGCGAGACACATGTCAATCAGGCAAACATGGTCCGAAATGTATTATCTCTTTTATAAAACTGTTTAATGAAACAACATCAAGAGACATATATTCAAAGGAATTACATTAAACATTGATAACCTGCGGAAAATGTCACACTGTACTGAAGTGGTGGCTGGCCAATAGAGGGTGCTAGGGTGCCACCCCCACCCCTCATTGAATAAGACTTAAAAAAATCATTTGAAATATATATATATATTTTTAATAAGCAAGATAAATATCATATAGTTAGTGAGTAAAATGTATAATCTGCAATAAAATGTAAATTAAAAATGTTCTACGCTGTCTAAAGTTACTGATGGGTCACGTATTTCCAGCCTTGGGCACAAGAATCTTTGCTCATTGACTCTCGTTATAAGTTGTATATGCACACTTTGCTCCTCTTCAATACAAGAGATAGGAGCTTGTCGGGGCGAACAGCAGCTGCGAACCGACAGCATTTATCGAATGCAGCTGCTGACACCATCAACCACAAGGTGGCAGCAGACATCCCAGACTTTAACCATAGAGTCACTAAAAAATTAGCATCTCTCAAGGAGAGAAGGGCCAAATTTATGTACAGAAAGTAAATTTTAAGCCCAAAGTCATATTGCTTTGAGTACATTTGTTTGTTTCTTTGATTTGGCATCATTTGGTAGCCATGGTATCCCTTTTGTTTGGTTTTGCGAATAAATATTTCTTATTTAATTCTGGTGTGTTGGCCTCTGTGTGTCCACATTCACCCCCTCCCTTCATTTTCTCTAGAAAGCGTGCAGCCCTTCAGTAACCTAGGCAAGCCTATCTGAACAACATGTTTGCTTGATTTTTGGTATAGCCCCCCGGGAGAAAAAAGCACCAGCCTCCACTGCTGTACTGACACATCCTGGATACGCTTCAGTGCTCCACTTGAGCTCCAGTTAAACCACTGGAGGTCAGGAAAAACAAGATGTTCAGTTGGTGCTTAATTGCTCTTTATAGCTGCTCTAATCAGTACTTTTAAATTCACTATGGGATGTTAATCATTTTTAGCTCATTCTTTTGGTTTTACTGCCCCCAGATGTACTGTTTTGGATCAGTCTATGGCAGACAGACACAGTTAGCAACTAGCTGGTAGACATAGTGGAGCATTTAGCAGCTAAAGAGCCATATATTTCCCTCAGATGTTGGGGGAGACCAAAGAAGAGCTAGAAAGACAGTGAATATTGGATTTGCGTTCATCAGGTGGCCAGATACATGACAATGAATGAAAAATGAATGCTAATGTTTTTCCGTGTCTTCAGTTTGTTGTTTATTGTAATGTTAATTATTCCAGATTCGCCTCATGCTTTCAGACTCTTTCGTCTGATTTTTAGCCGTCTCTGGGCTGCTGTCATGTGGCCCTTTCCTCAGCTGTTACTTCATGGGTACTTTACACCCCAGATTTGAGAAATAAAATGTGTGTTGTCATTTTATACCAATATCAAAGGAACTCTGTACTTTGCATCTGTTCTTGATCTGTTGCCTGACCTATGCAGGGAATTATTCTGTTTGTTAGGAAGACTTGCACTAAGAATAAGCTGTGTAGTTGTAGTTTTCAGTTTCCTAATGATGCCACCTGCTGTGCTCTTTCAAACTTTTGTTTCTCATGTTTGGTTCTCTTGGAATCTTACAGCTTCCTTGAACCATATATGAGATCTTCACTGCTCTGACTGCTCGTTGTACTTTATTATACTGTCAACTGTTGGACCATGTATGTTGTGTTTTATTTTAAACCACACCCAGTCATTTGAAGTGAAAACAAGTCTACAAGCTAATTCTCGGTGCAAAGAATCTAAAAGACGTTTATGGCAAATTGGATGCAACCAAACTTGATTTGAAGTGTGGCTGTAAGGCTTTGAATAATTGTTGCCTCGAGACATTTCCGCTTTTCAGTTTGAATTAATTTGTAAACCACTATAAATTAACTAAAAATAACACACTTGAACATTTCTGGGTTAGTGTCTGTAGATCACAAACAAAAACATAATTCAAACTTAAGTCACGTCAGATGAAATTAAGGGGTCTCAGAAGATGTCGATGAAGACAATTTTGTGAGCTGATCTTTTATCTTCAGTACGGCTTCATATTGCCCTGGTTAGAAAGAAAATCCTGATAGTGAACAACCCCTGAGAGTACCGAGTCTGGCATCTTTTTAGCCTTTTATTGTTGTCACAACTACTGTGAACAATACCATCCTTTTCTCCTGAGTAGTATTCATTACGGGTTTTCTTGATTTGCCATATTGTTATTATTATTAAATGTATTAATATCAGGGACCATGTACAAAATACATTAATCTCAAAAAAGAGAAAATATGCTCTGTGCCATATTTAGCTACTAGCTAAATTCCATCTGTAGTCACTGTGACTATATCTTCTTTTTTAAAGCATTGTCACAACATTGTCACGAAAACACTAAGAGAAGATTTTGTTTTCAAGCCATGTTAAGATGATTCATGTCATTATATCCCAATCAGCTCACAGTGGCTAATGTCACGCGACATTAGCAATAATTTCCCCAGAACTATAATTAACCCTCATGTAGAGGCATTTCTTGTCTCGATTACCGTGCCCTTTGTAAGGTCTGCTCCATCCTGGCCAAACCTACACTCGCACACATACAAGCTTTGTTTATCATCACATAGACATGGTTGAGTTACTGAACGGGCCTACTGGCCACATGATGTGAAGGGGCCCCATGAAAGCTTGGTCCCTGGCTCAGGGCATCAGTTTGAAGTTATTGTTATTATTTCTTGTTGTCAATCAAATGACTACAACGAGACACAAAGTGACGACAAAGAGGCCATGAAGACACACAAAATTAACACAGAGATGCAAAACGATTATAAAGAAAAGCAAAATGACCCCCAAGAGACACAAAACAATCATAAAGAGATACAAAATTCCTACAACGAGATGCAAAATTAGTACCAAAGACACAGAATCACCACATAGAGACATAAAACTACTAACCCTATACTAACCCTATCACATATTAACAAGTGCTATGAGATAACTTTGTTATGATATAGTGCTATATAAATAGAATTGAATTGAAAACTGACTGCAAAGAGACATAAAATGACCACAAAGAGACATAAACCAACTGCAAATAGATGCAAAATTACCACAAAGAGAGACAGGGCAAAATGTCAATCTGTCCATGCTTATAGACATGGTCTGTGTTGTTTTAGTGGGACAAAGGAAGTCAAATGTTGTCTTTCTGGAATACTTTCAGACAGAGGCGCGCGCGCGCGCGCGCACACACACACACACACGCACACAGGAGGGAAGTTAATGGAGGACAAAATGCCTAATTTTGCTCTTATTTGTTGTATTCCTATCAAGGTCTGTGTGATATAATTAACATTCACAGTCTGCTACTACATAGTCCACAGTGACTTGTTCTCATTGAGAAGTTCACAAGGTACTTCTTTACTGCCACAGCCTGCGGATTAGTTGCCATGGAAACAAAGCTGTCAGAAGTCAGGAGGAATACGTTACCCAGTACTTGTGTTTGGTTCCTCCGGTGGAGGAGACGTTTCAGAAAAGTTTGAAGAGTGTTGATGAGGCTTGGTAGCTCTCAGGGACTGAATGTGTTGGAAAAACCTCTGCATGTATTTCTCCTCTTCCGGCTCATCCTGCTCTTCCTCTCTGGACTTATTGATGAAGTTTATTTTTTCTGTTTTGGTAGACATTTGGACAGCTAATTTGTGGTGATTCATTCATTCATCAAATGCCAAGTGGAGAGCTTAAAAGCAAACAGTGCAATGTTTAAAACAGACTAGAAAATCACAGACCTTGCATTAATAACCTTATAATTCCTTCATGAATTATTCACCAAGAGGAGCTACAGCATGTTAGCTTTATCTGTCCAGGCTGTATTATTCCTGTCTCAACCTTGAATTGTTTGCATATTACTAACTTTTAGCAGATTGTTATCATTGCAGTCTCCGGCTTTTATTCATTAGTGCTTCAAAACAGTAGCTAATAGTGCTGACTGATGTTCAAAACAAAGGTAATACAGCAGATCCTGTTGTGCATTAAGTGAAAACACAGCGTACGTTAACATGCCATTTATTTTGTCATTAAAATGAGTTTTATTTGCAGAGGACAGTTAGGTGTTTTCTAGTGCAATGACTTGTTGTGACTCTTGTGATTACAGTTGACACAGTAGAGCCTCTTTACTCCCTGTTGTTAATGGTGATACTGGAGTCCTTGGAGTGCCAGCTCACAGTATTGAAGTTGGCCACCGGGGGCTAAATGAGCCATTTAGTGAGTCAGTGGTGAAAGGACAGAGCTGATGACTTCCCTGTGCTCATGCTCATCGAGGACTGCAATTCCAAAGATGCAAGTCTGAATTTAAAAAAAGTACGGCTTACTAATCTATGTGAAACATTTTCGTTCTTTAAAATGTTGTGGTTTGTTGTTGTTTTTGCGGGAGAAAATAATTCAGCCAGTCTATCAGTTTTCAACAAGTTGGTTGGTAGTACTCTATATTCTTCTTTTTCGTGTTGCCTGTGTACCAAAAACCTGACATATCTTATTCCCCTTGCAGCAAACTGGGGGTTTGGCCCAAGGAGTCACAAATAGATTCAAGGGGCCATTACTCAACAGAAGAGGAAAGAAGAAAAACATATTTCTTCTACACTTTTATTTTGTTTCTAAATGACTGGAACGAAAGAAAGAAAACACATCAGACTGGTTACAAGTGGCAGATGCAGCAGGTGATGAGGGGTCGCAAGTGCACATCACTTTGTTTTAAAGGGTCACAAGACAATAAGATTAGGAAAGATAGCCACAGATCACCAAATTAGAAACACATCACTGAGCAGACAGTGTACTGGACAGCATGGTCCTTCATTACCATGAACACAGCCACTGGATGTTATTTTGAGTTAATCTCACACACACAGTACTGTGCAAAAGTTTTAGGCAGGTGTGAAAAAATGCTGTAAACTAAAAATGCTTTCAAAAACGGAAGTGTTAATAGTTTAGTTTCATCAATTAACAAAATGATAAGTGAGAACAAAAGAAAAATCTAAATCAAATCAATATTTGATGTTACTACCCTTTGCCTTCAAACCAGCATCACTTATCTTGAGCCAAGCGACTCAACTATGCACGAAAACATAGGAACTGGGGAGCAGAAAAATGGCAGCAGGTGCTCTGGACTGATGAGTCAAAATTTGAAATATCTGGCTGCAGCAGAAGGCAGTTTGTTTGCCGAAGGGCTGGAGAGCGGTGCAATAATGAGCGTCTGCAGGCAACAGTGAAGCATGGTGGAAGTTCTGTGTGAGTTTGTGGCTGCATTTCTGCAAATGGAGATGGAGATTTGGTCAGGATTAATGGTGTCCTCAATGCTGAAAAATACAGGCAGATACTTATCCATCATGCAATACCATCAGGGAGGCGTATGATTGGCTCCAAAGTTATTCTGCAGCAGGACAACAACCCCAAACATACAGCCAATGTCATTAAGAACTAACTTCAGCATAAAGAAGAATGAGAAGTCCTCA
>JAVQJF010076276.1:0-36147 GCA_036023855.1 Gadopsis marmoratus
GCGCGGCTCCGTCTTGGTCCCGCAGATCAATGGGCGACCTAATGAAAGCCGAGCGCGACGGCAGCGTTGGTCAGGTTCGGTGTATGAAGCTAATAAAGCAGCTGATGCTGATATTATTAACCTGATCTGATTTAAGTTTGATCGATTGGAGAACTCAGAGTGGTTCCAGTGAAACACACTGAACCTGGATTATTATGTTGTCTGTGTGTGCGTTTGGAATCTGATCAGTGGAGAAATTTATTTTTTTGCCCGACGATAGTTTTGAGTTTGAAGATATTATTGATGTAAAATGTTGTGGACTTTAAGAGGGAATCAGCCTCCAGAAAAAAAAAATCAATCAGGTCCTAGTTGGCAGCTTACAGAGAGGTTTTTATTTACTTCAAACTCTTTACTGAAGCAAAACGACTCAGTTGTGAGTTAAAATCAAGATTTGGCAGCAAAATGCCCTCAATTACCAAAAACGGCTCAAACCTTTAATTAATCAGACTGTCTGCTCTCACTTTATCGCTCCTTCACGGGAAAGTTAACTTGCAGCAGCTGTCTGTTTGTTTGTACACTAACTTCAGTAACTTCTGCAGAGGCTCAATCTGCAGTTTGACCGAAACGAGACTTAATTCCAATAAATCCTATCGCATTGTTATGAGACCACAAACCCATTAGTTTTTGTGTACATACATACATTTCTATTTTTCTATTTTCCTTTGCGTGCTACACTTATTACTACACCTGTTGCTCTGTTGTGCACTATGACCTTTGCTGCCGTCACGCTGCAGGACTAATACATTTATCTAATGTTACCGACATCAGTGTTTCAGGAAAGCTTCAAGGAAGAACCAGACCAGGACGCTGCTACGGAAAACTTTTCAGACTCTCCTCACTTTGTCTCTGTAGCATCAACACCTTTCCTCGCTGAACCTTCCAGCAGCAGTTTAATTGTTCCCAGCAGTTCCTGTGGGGACGCAGCAGTAAAGCAGGGAGGCCGTAAAACCTGGGAAAGGACATTTCTGTAATTCACTGGAACGTTATGATTCCCGGCTGAGTCCGAGGAGGTTCTGTTTAACTGCCGGCTGCTGAGGTGTCTGATTTACTCTCCTTCATTTGTTCTGTTTGTCACTAAATGTAAATCCAATAACTGAGCAGCTTTGATTAAACATCACTGCAGTGCCTCAGCGGTGAGGGCGCAGTGTTTCCACCCTCAGACGGGGACCAAGTCTGGAACTCCGGTGAACTCGGGTCAACTCTTCATCTAGGTGGCACGTAATCTACAAAAAACCTTCTGTTGACATAGCAACCCACGCTGATCATCTACAAACAGGCCGTATGAGAGATGAGAGATGAGCCGCCGGCGTCTTTGTTCAGCGCAGCCCGCCTTTTCTGTGCGGCCGCTCCGAGATACTCGACACGTCATAAGCCCCGCCCCCCTCCATGTTAGCGGATGGGACGAACTGAAAAATCAATCATCAGTCATTTCACGTAGCTCTTATCACGCTAATGTGTGTTCAAGTGTTCCTCTGTCTGATCAGTTTGGTTCTATTGAGCTTTTTGATGCTATAAAAAGGGGGTGTGACCTCATGATTGACAGCTGCGAGTGTGCTGTGATTGGTCCGGCGGGCGGGGACTCGATACAGGTCAAACTCTGGTGTGACGTCAGCAGCCCCCCGTGTTCTGAGATATGAGCTTAATTTCTGCACCGCGGGAGGAAGAGCAGACACGTCGGCCATCTTTAAAAACACTTTTCAGAACTTGTTGTTGTTTTTTCAGGCCACCAATTATATGTTAGATGGGGCTCGTCACCCTGGTAACCCAGGAACGGGAGGATAGCGTTGTTCTGTCTGCCCTGCGCTTTATGATGTCGCCCTATACGTAGCGTCGAGATGTTTTTGTGATGGCTAAATTAGTTTATGATGAACAGTAAGGTGGACCCTTCAACTGGCAGCGTGTCCCGTGTTGTGCCCGATTTCTAAATGTCTTTCTGTCTGCCCGTAAAGGTAAGTTGTCTCTCTCCAGCTTTAGCACCATCGGACTAACTCACTTTGTTCTGGTCTTGGAGGAACTGAGGTGATGCCAACTGTGTTTTTATGAGCTGCAGTTATTACCGGCCTTCACACTGCGCCTGTCTGTGAACCCCTTGCTGAATGGAGAAGATGTTGCAGTTACAGTCTAAATGACACTGGCTGCAGCCCATCTGCTGAGCTCGGGGCTTCAGATGGATTTCACCTTCGGCATCTCAAACGGCTTCTTCGCCGCAGCCTCGTTGAGTTCTCTGAGCTGATGCAGCTCTGGACAAACGCTTTGCTGTGGAGCGTCTCTGTAAACAGCTGTCCAGACCTCGCTGCTGCTGATTAGAGGCCACTTCTTTTATTGTATTTCTTCTTTAGTCATAAAGCGTCTTAAAGAGGTTTTTGGGGAGTAAGAAATAATGAAAAAGGTGGAAGAAAAGTGGAGTCGAGATGTGACCTGTAAGTTACTAAAGCGGAAGAAAAGTAGCGGAGTGTATTTTGAAAAGCCTGTTTGTGTTTGTCTCTTTCTTTTTAAATGAATCCAGTTTAGACGAGTGAGCGCGCTCTCATCTCCCTTTGACTGTGGGGCTTTTTTATTTAATTTTTTTCTCCAGGTATTTACCAGCAGATGAAAAGTTCCAACCTTCGCTTTGTGTGTGTGCTTGTGAGTGTGCACATTCAGCCTGCCTCCCCGTCCTTCCTTCGTCTCTCCGGCAGCAGCAGAGTGTCCTTGCAGAGCAGAGGACGACTCGCTGCTCAGCTCCTCCACAAATCCTCAGGTTTGACCGCAGCTCAATTAGCGACGCCGACGCCGCGCTGGGAAATGTCATTGTCTTTCTGTTGCTGCCAGACAATTACTGTTGAATATCTTTTATTGTTGTTTGCGTGCGCGAGAGAGCCAATTCTCGTTTAGGATTCCAAGGCGAGAGTGCAGACAGTGTCGTTTCAAAGGGCTGAAGTAATTAGCCGTCTACCTGCTGCTCACTGATCGACACCAGCAACAATCCAAAAGGGTCCGTACAGTAAATTAAAATAACCAATACACATAAACTAACATAATTTAATAGGAACATAACGAATGAGTAAACTATTAAACACATAAATTATTTCCTCTGGGTCTATTGTTAAAGGCCCCGTCTTTCCAGTGAAAGGAAATTTTAAATAGTCTTCTGCAAATTATGGGCAACATTTTGAGGAAGGTTGTGCAGGAACTTGACCGGCCCTGACCGCAGCCCCATCCAGCATGTTTGTTGGATGAACTGGAAGGCAGAGCGGGAGTCAGACCTGACCCCCCATTATCAGTGCTGGACCTCACTGATGCTCTGGTGCCTGCAGGTCCAACATCTGCCGGAAGGCCTGAAACCAGGAGAGTGGGGGCTGTTAGAGCAGCACAGCAAAGCTCACGTTCAAGTAGCACAGATGGCTTTGAAAGATTGGGTGTCCACAGACATTCTGGCCACGCAGAGCATCGGAGTCTGAATTTGGGGGCCTCCAGCTGAAAATCCGGGAACCTCTGTGGCCCCCAAATCGTCTGTGGAAGGATGTGAGCATGCTCAGAGCACCAATTATACAAAATGGTATTATAAAGCCTTCACTGTGCCAACGTTCATGTCGAGCAGCTTCTGCACTGCTACAACATAATTCTAAGAGCTTCATTCACACACAGTCGTTTTAAGGAGACGTAAAGCAGAATGGTGCCCATGTAACTCGGGGAGAGTTTGAGATTCATGAAAACTTGTCCGGAGGTCAGACAGCAGAAAGGAAGCCTCTGTTCGCAGCCGCTGACAGAGCAGCAGCAGGTATCTGCCCAACGCTCGGCATGAACACACAAACACTATAAAGACACAGATTTTAGGAAATTTAGATGAATATAGATGTGCGACACCTTCTGTCGCTCGCCGGCTCGTCCATTTGTCTCCATTAGAGTCTGCAGAGGGAATTAAGCTGTGCATCTGTTGCAGGTCATGTCTGGATCTGTCATCGACACGCAGCATCACGGCTCATCTCAGCACGGGGGCGACGTATGGAGGATCGACCACGACCAAACTACAGGGGCAGCAAAGTCAACCATCAACTGTCTCTTTTATTTAGGAAATAAACCAACACCAAGCGTACGTTAGGATTAGATGGATCTGTCTTTATCCAGCGGGAAACTGTCGTGCAGCAGTCGCATTGCAAAGCAGGAAGAGTGCAAAAATAAATATGCAAAGCATCTACAGTGCCAAGAAACGGAGTAAACTAAACCTTACACAGTATGGAGGAGCAAAACATCACGTTACAAATGCAATCTGCACCAAAAATAACCAAAATAACAGCAGGCACAGGTCAAGCAGAAATATGATATTTAACAGTTCTTTCATGTTGCTGTATGCGTTTGTCCGGCCGCTTTGCTGAAAACATCTGCTGAGAACATCTGCTCGCTTTAAATCTCCAGTGGGTTTAAAGTTTGTTCCAGACACGTGATGCTCAGAATCTATGCAGAAAACCACAAAGCAGCACTATTGTCGTTCTGTCCGTCAATAAAAATGTTGTAAGAAAAGACAAACAGTGAGTTTTCCCTCCCACGTCACACCGCCTGCCTGCGACTGACTGGGCTCGACGTTCGACACTCGTAAAACCTCCGAAATTGCTGCAACGCTAACGTGACGTAATGGATCCGGCTGAGCTGAATCGGCCCGAGGATCGCCGGGCTCATGCCCGTTGCTACGTCAATTATTGCTTCTTGTAGTTCTTCCAAAAGCTTCATATATTTCATTAAAATTTAATTTGATTTATTTAAGTTGAAAGGGTTTTTTTTTTTGGAGGCACTTGTTTCAGGCGAGGTGGGCCGCCTCCACTGTGATACTGTCGACTGAGTCTTTGTTAAGAACTCATTATAAACATATTTGATCTAATCAAAGGTCGTACTTGCTGTAGCTAAAATATTAAAGCGGTGAAAATGTTTTGTCAAATCAATCTGACAATAAGTTGCTGCAGTAGGAAGTATTCTGCTCCCACAAGACAAGCAGAGAAAGATGTTCTTTATTAATGATCTTTTTCTGATCTCACACTTTGAAATCGTGCTACATTTCCAAATTTTGTATGAAAAGACATTAACAATAATAGCTTCCCCTAATACGAACCTCGTACTGCATCTATCGTCTCCATGGTAGCAATAATAAACACGTGCTTAACTACTTGGCTAAGTCACGTGATGCAACTTTACTTTAACTCAACGTAGCTCGACGTTACGATCTGACGTAAGCTGCAAAACGTGAACACGGACAGAAGTCGTGTGTTTGATCCTCACCGGACTTCCTCCTGTTGGACACGCGGTCCAGCCGTGTTTTTGGGGAGGGCGGTCTGGTCATATGACAGAAAGCAACAATACCTATTTTATAAGAAAACGATCCAGTTTGAATATTTTTCTTTGGTTTCCACAGATGCACCAACCAGACTTCACGTGGCCTTCACTTCCAGGATGACTGCAGCTCGTCTCGATGCTCGTTCAATACTTTTGCCATCAATAAGCTTCTTCTATATGGATTTGTCAGATAGGGGGGGGGGGGGGGTGCTATGAACTCTGGGAAACGTGTCTCTCTGCTCAGCAGAGGCTGTCAGAGAGTCGAGAGAGTCGTTCTGCTTCAGCGACGGGAAAATGCCACCGAGCTGCTCCGCTTCCCCGCTCATAAATACTCTCAAGGACCGCGGCTTTACAACAAGTCAATAGCTTCTGTTAGCAACACACACACACACACACACACAGGCAGAGAAATACACACATACAACCAGCAGTGTGCACGTAGCCTCAAATAAAAAACGCACATCAGCAAAATACGCAGATGCATGCTGTCAAAATATAAATCAACAATCACAGCACTACATAAACACAAGTGCCAGGCCAGCAGAAAGGGCTGCTGGGATAAATGCGGAGGCCGTGGCTGACGGAGCGGGAGGTAAATCTGTCTGGGAGGATGGATGGAGGGGAGATTAAAACACGAATCTTCATTTAAAAGAACTTTGTTTCCTCGCAGCGGAAGAAAGGAAGCTGCTCTCTGAAACTTTTTCGGCCGCAACTTAAACGTCCCGTCAGCAGAGGAGACGCTGCCGGCGGGCTTAGAATGCAACCATGCTCCAAACTGGTGACACCGGGATGCAAAATCATCCAAACCTGCAATATTTGAACCTCATCAGTGGCTTCAGGATGTCACAGTTTATTTCTCTGTCCGGAGCAGCTGATCACACTCCAGTTCCCCAGAGGATGAACCCTTTTGCTCACCCCTGACCTCTTCATTTAGCAGCATCCTCGGGTCAGAAATCCCCAGAAATAACACACGGATCCATCAGTATCTGGAGTGGCTTTATGATCCGTATAACAGAACAAAAGACGACGGAAGACATCCAAAAAAGGATGGAAGGAAAGTAGGCAAGCAAAACAAAGAGAAGGAATTAAGGAAAGAGGCAACATAGGTGGGGGGATAAAGGGCAGAGACAGGAGAAGACGAGAAGAAAGAAGTAAAGACGAGAAGAGTAAAAGAAGCAAAGTAAAAAAAGAAAATAATGGAATAGACATTTCTATCCGTCTCTTTCTGTTTTTTATCTGTTCACTGATTTATTGGTTCGTGTGTTTGTCTGCATTCATGCATTTTCATCTTATTGACAGACAGACGGACGGAGAGACGGATGTGACACGAAGGACACCAGGACGCCGCAGCATCAGCTGTTAACACACATTCACTGAGCGCTGGGAGGTTTGGTCTTGCGTATGTGTTGCGGTGGGTTTTGCCTCTCTGGTTGTTTGATCACTTTATGAAACAAACATTTTTTTCCTACTAAAACAATCGATTTACTAGACGTTGAGGATGAAAGGCGCCGCTTGGTGGCAGTCGAAGCAGCTTGATGAGTTTCATCCCTCGTCGGTGTCCTTCAGCTCGTCACCAGAAGCAGAGACGTGTCCGTGGAGGGACGAACCGCCGCTGGTTCGACTCCCTCTGATCGCCTCCGTCGCAGCGTGGCCTCCGCGCTCGTTTTATTTACAGCTCGGTCCGTCCCAGCGGAGTGTCACTGCTGATTGGCGGAGGACAGAGATGGTTGGATTTTGAAGACAAAGGGAAAAGGAAACCGCTGCCTGACTCTGGCTAAAAATAACAGCTGCCCAGAATCCAAAGCAGCCATAATTACCCGGGCAACGTCTAACAAAATTGTTCAGGCTCGGCTGGGCAATTAGGCCAGGCGGAGCAGCTAATGGAGAGAGAATTACACAGACCTTTCCCCCATTAGCCCCCATTTACAGCAGGAAATTTACTGGGAGTGTATGGACCAGCCGTGACTTCCAAACTAGATTACTGCTCTGAATCCACTCTCCCTGCATCCCTCCCTCTCTGCCTCATCTGCACACAATGGAAATGCATTCGGGCAAAATAAGAGGAGGCAGAAACACACACCTGCCTCGTCCGCTGCAGGTGCAACAGTGTCATTTCAAAGGGAGTCGGAAAATTAGCTCACACTGACGCAGCAAAGGAGTTTGAGTCTCGGCAGCATCATTGTTTGCAATGTTATGAACCTGTCACATTATCCGAGCTACGGGCCCACAAATATATAATAGCTGTCTGCGTTTAAAGGGGTTACTCTGGTGAAATCCTGCACTTTACCCCAGGCTGAGTAACATTAACCACGACTAGTAAATGGATTTGGCACGTCAAGACGGTGGAGTGCACCTGGTTAACTAAACGCGAGGAAGCGTCTGACAGTGGTGCGTCTCTTCACTCACGTCTCTTCTCCTGTGGGCTGCGACGGCTCAGTACATACAGTTTTTTAAAGGTGACATGCTGTATTTACATATTTACGCTGTCCTCAAAAATACCTCTTTAACACGTGTATACAGAAAAGTGACGGGGCACGCCGATGACTGTGTTAACGTGCACCACGGCTGGATCCTGCAGCTAGCTCATGCTAGCAGGCCTTTAGACTTTGGGACAAAGAGCCAGCAGGTGTACTCTGACAGAAAAACATCCTTCAGTAAGGATCAAGGTCATTCCTATGTTCCCAGGGTCCCACGGTCCCCAAATAAGTATTATGACAAGGACTCGTCAAAAGGGTTTTGTGCCGTGCGACTCTCAATAGAGGTTTTCCTGGCACGTCCAACTGGTGGCCCCAAGGTAGACCCAGAACACGCTGGAGGGATTATATATCCCAACTGGCCTGGGAACGCCTTGGGATCCCCCAGGAGGAGCTGGAAAGTGCTGCTGGGGAGAGGAACATCTGGATAACCCTGCTGAGCCTGTTGCCACCGCGACCCGGCCTCGGATAAGCGGAGGAAAATGGATGGATGACTCTCAATATAGTAACAGGCTACACTTGAGGGAACTTATCATTCTGGGTAGTTTTGTGGATCAAACCCGGCCCATCCCATACTCTTTAATATTCTCTGCTGGGTCACATTTGCCCGGGAACAGCACAGGTGAAACATTTTCTTTTTGGAGACCTTCAAAATGAAGTCACTGCAATCCATTGGTGGTGTGGTGTTTATATTGCTGTTTTGGAGCCTTGTTCCAGTAAAGAAACTGGCTAATATATATGAAATATTTTAACTTGAAACCAAATTGGTCCAAATTGATGAATTGGAGAGTTAACAGAACATGGAACTGGGGAACATAGGACCCTGGGAACATAGACCAACATAGGGCCCTGGGAACTTAAGGCCTTGGGATCTCAGGGCCCTGGAACATACTGTAGACCATGGGAACAAAGCTCCGCTCCCTGAGGATCCTGCCACACACTGCTTACGACGTGTAGGGTCGACACAGATGTTTCCACTCTAGGCCGGGTCAGGACAGCATCATGTGCGGTCACACACACTGCAGACATATGTTGGTTTTTTTCTGAAATCAATAAGATTGCCTTAATTGGAACCATGGGGCCAAAAGTACACGAGATATATTTGTCAAGAATAATAATAAACATTATCTTTTATATGTTCACCATTTTCATTGTCAAAATCCCAATTAACTGGCAACTCTGGATGTCAAAAAAGTGCAATGTTTTCCTCTGAAATGTGGAACCCGAAATTTAAAAGTCTTAAAATCTTCATAGTTAATTCCCAGCACAGGATGTACAGTGTGTTGTGTCGTTGTGCACAGCGCTGTGTGTGTGTGTGTGTTGCAGGAGACTGGCTCAGTAGCTCCAGGCTGATACCTGTGGATCTACAGATCTGCTGCATTAATTATGAGGAACTGTACAAGATTAAAAAGGGAGAGGAGGTGAGGAAGAGGCTGCTGCTCCACAGGTGGAGAGGATGAATATGAAACGCTGGTGTGTGTGTGTGTGTGTGTGTGTGTGTAATCGGCTGACACACACACACACACACGCTGCATCCACCTTCTTCTTCTCTTGGTCGTAGAAATTCACAGCTGTGGATTAACAAAATATCAAAGGCACAAAAGAAAGTATTAACAAGGCAAAAGTTCTTGATCCCTTTTTATATGATGGGGGGGGGAAGCAAAGCAGCAGAGGAGATTTCCATTCCAACATTAATTCCAGTGCTGGTGAATTTCCAATGTCGGCAGCCATTAAGGCTTGTCAAATCAAATGTGACACTGGGGGAAGGAGAGAGAAATATTCAAATCATCTTTCAAATCATTTTCCAGAGCTGCCTCTCTGAGAGCTGTTGCTCTCGCCGCTGACAGCTCTGACAATTAATTTATGTCTTACGGATTATTCCATAAACCACTGCTGACCCTCGAGGACGTGCACGAGCAGGTGGGAAGCAGGCGCGCACGCAGAGGGCGGGACCCCGCAGGTGTCAATCATCGAGAAGCTCAGGCTCGAATATACGAAGGTCAAAGTGCACATGATGGTCTAAGGTGTCACAATCCAAATCAAAAGTTCAGAGGTAACATTTACCTCATATCAAATGAAGCCATAGATAACAACAACATCAAATTATATTCCACGTTTCTGTACATGTCGGTCACTGGGTGATTTTAGGATCAGGACACCATCACGTTTAATAAAAGTCAAATGTTTTGGAGATTATTTTTTAAGTGTTAAACCATTACCGATGAGAGTTTGGGAGCAGAGAAGCTGCCTGTTTATTTCTTATATTGCTACTTAAACTGGGAGCATATTTGAGCTGCTATGTTCAGAACTTTAAATCGCCTCTGTTCCATAAATAAAGCCGCCCTGCCTAATAATCCCGATAATGATCCTTTCAATAAATGGGGATGTTGTTTAGATAACACTCTCTGAACTTTAACCCAAAACCTCTGAAAACTATCTGTTATGCTGAATTTATATGGCTTGAGTTCTGTTATCGGTGACAGAATATATATAAATATTTAAGTTTGTGAAATTTAAACCGCCAGACGTGTTCAGTTAAGTTTCCACTCTCAGCGTCCCGTCTTTGCTTCCGTACTTTGCAGCCCTCCTCCTGTGACAGGAGTTAATTTTTGTAGGATTTGTTTTTTGAGCTCCATTAACCGGTGCTAGATTAGTCCTCGGTGGGACGGTGGCGGCGGCGGGGGGGAGGACACGAGCGCCTCGCCTCCGACCTGTCGAGGTGCAAGCAATTAAGGAGCAGGAAGAAGGAGTCTGTCAAGAGCTCCAACACAAAAGCTCAAGACACCTAACCCACTTAGACGCCTTCAGCTCTTTAATAAAGAAACTTCTGTAAACTGTCAAAATGATAATCGCCCGGGCCGCCACTGGTAATTGCAATTAGAGGAGGTAAAGTAGGATAGTGCTGCACACACACACACACACATCCCTCCTGAAAAACCATAACCCAGTTTTTTTTTTTCCCCTCTGACATCAATCTGTGAAAAAAACACGTTTCTACTCGACCGGAAAGCATAAAAACAAAAGTCCTTACGTGCTGTCAAACATGTTGGTTTACTTTGATTTAAGCATATTTTACTGCTGATAAAGTAAAGATTGTCTCAGACAACTTTATGAACTGGACAATGTACAACAACAGGACGGGAAGAAACTGGACAGAAGTCGGAGAAATGATCAGAGAAAAGGAGGTAAAGAGGGAAACGGAAGAATTGGACAACCTGACGGGAAGGTGGGAAAGAAACAAAGGAATAAAGACAGAAACGCAACAGGAAGAAGAGAAACGTTCTGACAGAGGCCTCAGGAGAGCCTTTCATTTGATTCACGAGCTTTTTCAGAGTTTTCAACCAAAACTTTGCTCGGATATCGTCATGTGACCAAAGTATGGAGGAATCCAAATCCTCTCACGTCACATGTTAACGTAGCCGATATCCACGTTCGCACTCAGCCGTATCTGATGGATGACAACCATCAGCTGCAGAGGATGAACGCTGCCTCCGACGGCCGCCGCAATAAAATCTGAGGCGAGTCGGAGGAAGGAACCTCTGCCTTCGACGGCTTATCTGCCGCTTTGACGACTGATTCAGTTTGTCGGGATATTGATCAGCAGATCGGCGTGCGCACTTCCAGGTGTAATCTCCCGTTTCCTGCCGCAGCGGCCATGTCTCCTCTGTCATCTCAGGCTTGACTAATCGATTTAAAAATCAGACTTTGTCCTTTTTTGAAGCGCGAGCTCGACGCCGACGCTCGGTGCCAGACGCGCGGCGGTTTGATGAACTCGCTTGTCAGATGACAGGAAGTCATCCGGAAGCGCTCATTGTCGAGAACATCGGCGAAGTGACCGGAGCAGCCCCCGAGGTTTGTTCGGCTTTTGTGTTTCATAAATTCAATGAGGCTTTTATTGCCTGATTCAATATGCTGCACAAAAGGCCACAGAGACAATAAATGAAGACGGAGTTTTATTTGCATCTCTTCCTGAGGGGCTAAATTTAAAGGATCAGTGAATCAAATCATTAAAATAAAAACCCCTCTCTGCCAAGCATGAAGGAAGGAGTTAATTACTCAGATGTAGTGGTTTTGGGGCAATTTCAGTTTCCTATAGACGGTGGAACCGGAGCTCTTCTTCCGCACTGAAGGATCCATGGCTTGTTTGTGCATGGATTAACAGCAAAGGAAAGGCAAATCAAATAAAATTAAGTATTAATATGCAATATGCATAATTGACAAGCCATCGCTTGGAGTGCTGTTCAAAAAGTTGCAACAAGGTAATAAAGTAAACAGGCAGACTCCCCACAGCCTGAACCCGCAGAAGCAACAAGTCGAGCAGCTCTATGTTTTTATTTTCATTGAATTTATTATCTCCGCTCGCTGTTCTCAGCAAAGGCCCGTCTGTGGTTATGAATATGTAAAGCCGCAGGGCTGAGATTTACCTGTTGACAGGCTCCTGCTTAAAAGGCTCAGTCAATTTTTGGATTTTAAATCTTTTTTCTTCCTTTCGACAGAGAGTTATCACCCATGCATATGAATAAACCGTCGCACAATGGACGAGCTGAGCGTCCAGGTGTTGCATTTAGAGCATTTACACATCGGCGCCGGGTGTTTTCAGAAGTTCAGGATGCCAAACCATTTTAACGACTTTAGTAGATGACTAGATAAGTGGAGCTTTGGGCTGGGGGGGCGGGGTCAGGGAGCAGGATGTCCAAGTGAAACCTGGTCGGAGAAACAAAAACAACAACTTTCTGTCAGCATCTGGCAGCTGCACGGACGGAGAACATGGAGGTAGAAGGCCGGAGGGCATGGAGCTGAACTTTGCTGAACTCTTAGTTCACCAGACATCTTCATCCCACACGGAAAACAGCTTCTGCTATGAGGTCCAAAGGCAACTCGGCAGTGACTGCAGTCTATAAAGTCTATACAAGCTCAATCTTCAGTGCTACAGAGGACAGACCCAACGAACCACAGGGCGTCTCACCTGCTCAGCTGATAACTCTCACGATGACCCATGTGGCCAAAGAAATAATTATTGAATGCTCCTTTAAATGGTGGGACAAAATGTGCAGGTTTTGCAGCTCAGCTAGCAGCTACCCTGAACTCCACTAGCGCCTTCAACCAGCAGGATACTTAAGAGGCTTCTGCATAAATTAGGAAGAATAGCTGCTCCGCTTACAAAGTTGTTGAGCCCAAATGGTCCATTTTATGTGGTCAGTTGACCTTTGAGACGACCCTCATTTCAGTTAGCATTTCAAACTAGCTTTGGGCTCAATACTCGCAATACTGGTGCTGGAGCTGTTCTACGTAGGGATTTCTAGCTTTAGTGGTCTGAAAGACACGTCAAACTCAAAGCAGCGTCTAGTTAATTGGAGCATATTCATGCTGCAGAATGTCCATATTCATGGGGGGGACAACACGCTGTCCTCTCCAGCATGTAACTGATTATTGTTGCTGAGTAAACTGGCGTCCTCCTCCGGTGTAGCGTGTTTCTGTGGACCTGCCAACTCTTTGTTTCGGGAAGCTTCCTGTCAATCAGCTGCTCCTGTCCAATCAGGTGAAGCGCCCTTCCCGCACCTGTCTGTCTCTCAGCCAGCACATTGTACAGGACTCTCCTCACACTGCTTTATTCATTTTAATACTTTAATCCAAAAAAAGACCTGTTTGATATTAACAGCTTCTAGTTCAGTGATGCGCCTTATTTTGTTAAAAGACAGTGACGCACATCTTTCGGAACTTCCTACGACAATGGAAATTGCCTTGAGAGCAAGAGCCTGATGATCTTTTCCTATTTTGATGGGGAAAAGGTCTGAAAGACGAAATATGAGATTGACTGAGACTGTTAAGACGAGTGTTCAGAGGTCGCTCAGTGTGATGACCTGCACACCTAAAAACTCCTGGATTCTCTGAGTTTGTGTGATAAAGATGCTGTTGCAGTCGCAGCCTCTCCACCTGCTGTGCTCCACCTGCTGTGCTCCACCTCTGTCCCTCTCCAGCCTCCTCCTCCTCCTCCCAGCTTCACTGAGACTCCATTAACTCTGCTGTCCATCAGCCTCAGAGGTCACTCGGCTGTCCTCTCTGAACGCCGTCTCCTGACCCGCTGCGCCACACAGAGACGGAGGACTAAAACTAATCTACCAAAGAGACTTCAGATACACGTCGTCTGAGTTCTGACCCGTCTGCATCTCCATTATCTTCGGACTCGTTGTATTCTGAGTAAATTAAGACCAACTGAGCTGCAGCTCCATGGTCTCCTGCAGGGAACAGGAGCTCCTGAGTACTGAGAATATTTCACCGTGACGGGAGTGTCTGTCATCATCTGTCAGATATTTAACATGTCATTAATATGAATAACGATGTGCGTTTTCTGTGTGCGCCTGCGTACCAGCAGTGGCATCTCGCACATCCTGCACTTTGGCTTGTAGCTCGCTGTTTCTCCTCCAGTGTTTGCACACGCCGAGGCAGGATCGCAGGAAGATTTTTGAAATACACCAACATGCTTCAGACCACTGTGTGCAAAACGGAAAGAAGAGACACATTTTTCTGGTCTTTTGTTTGGTCTTCCTTTATGCAAAACTACTGACTGTCTGTCTCACTTCACATTATAAGCACTGATTCTCTCAATTTGGTGCTTCTTGCTTTCTGGCCACGTGAAAAGAAAAGAACCACATGTGGTTGGCTGCTTGCTTTATATTTTAGACTTGTTATAATTAGAGAACGTGACTTAATGGTGGCTTTTTAGACAAAGTACTGACAGCTCGGGATGCCAGCAGTTTCCCCTTTCGGCAGGGGGTCCTGGAGGCGTGGCGGCTCCTTACAAAGGGTCCAGTGCTGAAAGTAAGGCTGCAAACCGCTGTTGTACCTGTTGCAGTGAGAAGGAACTTATTGTTAACATCGAAAAAATTATTAAGCTAATATATAAAAAAAGACATTTCCATCTGTTAAAGATGATAAACCTGGTGTGTGAGTTCCTGTCAGCCTCACGTGGCTGAAGGGAGCCGCTGAAGAAGAAGCTTCGGTCGTACGGTGGAGCATCCTGTCACCCCGTCTCACCTCCACCCACCGCCCCCACCTCTCCCCAGTGAGACGCCTTCGCTCTTCGCTCTGATGCAGCGAGGACGGATCTATGAGCCGCGTTGGTGGTAGAGTAGGCATGTTAAATTTTTCATGGATTCCCTTTGAAGTGTCAGGAGATAAAAAGGGAAGTTCGCCCGTGTTTTCGTGTGTTCATTGTGTGCTGAGAAGAAGATGAAGGTGAAGAGGAGGAGGCCAGGTACAGCTGGGCTGGGCTCTGAGTTAAAATCAGTGTAAAGCAGACTCACTTCTGGCAGATGTTCTTCACTTTTTTGCTGCCAAAAACATCAAGATAATAAACCTGAGATCCCTCTTCAGCTTAGCGTCCATTGATTTGGTTTGGTCTCTCAGACGACAGCGTTCATAGACGTTGAAGGCTTTAAAGGATAAGACTAATATTCTGTAGTCGTCTTATCAACAAATCCCATGAAAGGACCAGAACCAGCAGTGAATGTATCTACTAACTGTCACAGCCTGATGCTTCTTCTTCCTCTGAGCCTCAGAGCTCCATTGTTGCCCCAAAAACTATAAAAAAAAAACACACCAGTGAGCCTCACTGTTGTTCCTTCATCACCATGAACACACTGGAGTTTATTTGCACTCCATGCTGCCGCCACAAATACTCACTAGACACCAAATGTGGATTCATCCGCCGCATGAAAATAGTCCCCAACAAGTCCTACAATGAGCAGCTGTTTTAGACAGTAAAAGTGCCTTTTATAAACATATTTGTCTTCAGTGAGAAGATATATATATATATACATATTCATTCATTCATTCATTAACCATACTGCTTAGGGTCGCAGGGGGGGGCTGGAGCCAATCCCAGCTAACATTTGGGCGAGAGGCAGGAAACACCCTGGACTGGTCGCCAGTCAATCGCAGGGCAGACAAACAGACCACATCCATACACCGATGGGGACACAGTTGCCATGCTGGCCTCCACCGGGGGCAACTCGGGGTTCAGTGTCTTGCCCAGGGTGTCTTGCCCATGCAGACAGCGGGAGCTGGGATCGAACCACCAACCCTGGGGTTAATGGACGACCGCACTACCCCCTCAGCCACAGCCGCCCCGAGAGGAGATCACATGTTCACAAAGCTTCCAGTCAACTTTTTAAATTACATTTTTCCTTTTTTCTTTCCTAACAAACTCACACATGAAGTCAGTTTCTATCTCTCCTTCATTATGTTTTGCCCTTTACTGTGTTATGTTGCACGATTGGTGTTGGAGAATAAAAGGAACAAAACTAAACTAGCCTGCGGAACTGATCTGAGGTGGAGTGAATGAACCATGCTGGTTGATGAGAGAGTTGAGGTTGGTCTTGATATTTGAAAAGTGACTCTTCAAGCTGGAGGTTGGTTCATATTTTGTGAAAACATGATTCTTATAAGCCTCCTTCTTTTTAGAGTCGCTAAATGGGCCGTCAAGTACCTGTCCTTGAATTACTAAACAACCTATCTCAATAGGAAATGTGTCAGTAGAACCTATGATCTCAAAATTTCCTATCAAATGTTTTCCTTTATTATGAAATTGAAACAAGCACTTTGACTGATAAGGCACCATAACATCACTCACACCCTTGTGAATTATGTATTTGTTTGAGTGCCGCCCTTCTGGATCTCGATGATCATGGAAATCACCAACGCTCCAAGTCCAACAACCTTTGAAGCCTTCGGAGGCAAAACAGATGCCAAACTCTGGATGAGGTTTGGAAAACTGTTGACCATCTCATCAGAGTAGGCCTGCAGCACAGCGTTGGAGTCAAGACCAGAATATTTCATCAGAGCCTCGTCTATGCCCACATCTGATAAAATGCAGGGGGTATGTGTAGCTTCATCAATGGGGCCATGAGCGAACCTGGCTACATTCTCTTGTGAGATTCCACCGCCCATGTTTTTCTACTCGATCTGTGAGGCTCAAAGTGCAACCAGGACCAACAGAGATTCAGAATGCATGAAGATAAACTGCAGCCAGCTCCCTCATATATACCCAGGATGGAACCCCAGTAACCAACCAGGACTCTGGAAAGTGTTTGTTGACTTTTCTCTGACGTGTCTAAAGTCCAGAAAGTCACAATTGTGCCCAAAGTATTTACATGTCAAATGAAAAGTGTTCCTTTATGTGCTTTTTAAGAGTTTTATATACTGAAATATAGAGAACCTTCACAGAATCCACCTCAGAAACAGGACAAAACCCAAAACATAAACATAAACAGGATTACTGACAAACATTCTTCAGTAAATATAATGTTCAATGAATTGTCAGAAATTGAAATCTTTGTATTCTGCTGAGACATTATGTAAATGAAGAGGTGATTGTACGATGGTTTAACTTTAATTTACTTTATTTTTAGATTTGTGGGATGGAAATTGTACTATTATACAGACAGTATTAAATAAATACAGACGGGCAATTAAAGCATTGGACTTTAATTTGTTAAAAAAGTACAAAGTCCAGAGTCAGCTGCCTCAGATGTTGACAGATTGAACCAGATAAGATAAACATGTTTGTTGGTCCTTCCCTGATGTTCCAGTGTGTCCAAGGTCCTGAGGTTTAGAGCTAAAATCAAATATTCACCTCAACAAAAGGTCAGAGAAGCAGCATCATGGAAAAACCCTACCTGTAAATGTATTTAGTCATTTATATCCAAACATCTTGTACGTTGTTACAGGTCTCATCGTCTCGCTGTTTCTTACTTTGCGTGTCCTGGTAGCGTCGGTGTCATTGACCATGTTTAGTGATGTTAGCACAACAAGCACCAAAGGTGTCACTTTGGGCTCTGGCTCACTGTGACAGCAAATTTTACAAACCAATGGATTAATCAATGGATTAATGAAGAAACGAATCAGCAGACGGGGCCACCAGTCTATCTGCTATTGGACTTCTTGCAAAAGAACCAGGTATTTTTTAACGCTGCTGTTCATGCGTCTCCAAACTACAGAAATTACTCAACTCAAGTCACGTGACATTGCCTATAGGGGGAAAAATAAAATTATGGAACAAGGGGCGCTGGAATAGCTTCTCCCACTTTTCAACTCCACAGGAATTAAAAAAATTAAAAACTGCTGTAAGGAACGTTGCTGTTGCTGTGTGCTTTGATGTCAAAGGCAACCGATCGAGCCAATGATGATGCTGAATGTGGCTTTAATGCCGCATGTGGCTTTAATGAGAGTTCATTAACTGGTATCTACACACAAGCGTCAGCAGGATCTGCAGTCTACAACACAGGACCATGGATCGAAGACGCAACCCTGGATACCATCCAGCATCTTGCCCACACATCCACCATGTGCTGTATGATCTTGACAACGCCTGCCAGGAGATCTATCGCCTGAACGGGCAGATGGACCGCATGGCGCAGCTTAATGATAAATTACTGGCTGAAAGGAGAATGTTTTGCAACTTGGCCACCAGCGATGAACAGAAGATAAACAGGTTGGAGTGGCTTTTGGAGATCAAGGAAAAGCAGCACAAAGAGGAGGCCAAAAAGAGCAGCGAGACCATCTCCATGCACGAGTCACGGATCACCCTCCTCGAGAGAAGTCTCCAGTTGCTGGAGGAGCAGCAGAATCTCTCCCAGATCCAGCAGGAGGCAGCAAGACTGGAGGCAGAGAAACAAGACCTCACAGAGGAGCTCCAGCAGAACGACAAATCTTGGCAGACAAAATACAATGATCTGGAGGAGAAGATCAGGAAGGATCTGGCCGAGAAAGAACAAACCTGGGAAGGCAGACTGAACCAGGTGGAGGAAAAGAACGGAGAACTGGTCCAGAAAGAAGAGACCTGGAGAACCAGAGTGACACAGATGGAGGAAGAGAACAACAATCTGGTCCAGACAATACTTACCTTGGAAACCAGACTGAAACAGGTGGAGGAGGGAAACAAAGAACTGGAGTTTAAAGGTCACATCTGGAAAACCACTGTGAAATGGGTGGAAGAGGAGAACAAAGATCTGCACCAGAAAGAACAGATCTGGAGAACTAGAGTGAAACAGGTGGAGGAAAAGAACAAAGATCTGGTCCAGAAAGAACAGACCTGGAAAATCAGGGTGGCAGAATTGGAGTATGAGCACTATGGCCTGGATTCCCAGGACGGTTCTTATTTTATCAGACTGTAACAGGTGGAGGCAGCGAACGGCGATCCGGTCCAGAGAGAACACACATTGGCAAAAAGACTGGAACAGGTGGAGGAACGGAACAAAGAACTGGAGGAGCTCTCTGGACGTGAAGAGCAGCAAAGGTGGACAGACAACGGTGGAGGAAAGAAGGAAGTAGAGAAGAAAAGGCAGCGATGAAATTGTTGCAGCTTGAACAGTTAATTAGTAAATTGTCTAATAGTGTAAAACATGTCTAAAGAAATCTGGGTCACTGGAGGAGGTGGAGGACAGAACAGGACGCTGGTTAAACTGCTGCTGATCCCAGACGAGGCCCCCCAACCTGCTGTGGGGGGGGGGGCTGTTCCTTTGGCCCTATGTGGTTGTTGGGTTCGTTGTTTGCTGGCAGCGTTTTCTTGATGGGTTTCTTTGTTAGAACTGTTATTTTGGCAATTTGTGTTAAGTTAGATGTGTTTGGTTAAATAAAAGCTTTTTCTCTTATGAACACTCTGTGTGTGCGTTCTTAATTCTTATGGTCTGTAACAATAAATACAGATACAGCTGATGCAATGTTGTTGTCTTTTAAACTAACAATGCGAACATCTTTTATATATATTATATGTCTTGATTTGTAGTGCAACTATAGCTGTTAAATAAATGTGGAAAGTAGTTGAAAATGGAAATCAAGAATATCAAAATTATACTTAACAGTTTTTTCAGTAAAATGTACGTAGTTACTGTATGTTCCCTAAATTTCTGTTCCATCTTTCATAAAATCTCAGTCTGTCCACTAGAGGGGGGTGTATAGTAATTTTTCATTTTTCTTTCACACTAAATATTAAAAAGACAGGAATTATATTCCTTTAAAATAATGTACAGTGGTGGAATATAATCAAGTACATTAACTGTAATTAAATACAAATTAGAGGTACTTGTACTCTACATGAGTATTTTCTCAGGCCACTTTATACTTCTACTCCACCACAGTTCACAGGGAAACTTTTCCTTCCACTACATGCATTTTTTCATTTAAATGCAAAAGACACGAAAAACAAAATGTGCACGTAGAAACGCTCAGTCGATAATCGATTGACACTAAATGAACTATTTTTGATCATCGCAACGTTTTAGCAATGTTTTACAAACCAATCAATCAAATCAATCAGTGGATTAATGGAGAAAAGAATCAGCAGATGAACCCAGAAAGAAAATAAACATCAGATACAAACTGCAGTTGTAATAATCATCTAATGATATCAGGTTTGACAGTAGAACAGGAACAGGGGACATTCACTGCCTTTATACTTTTACTTCAGCCACATTTTCCAGGCAGGACTCTTACTTGTAACAGAGTACTTCTACAGTGTGGTATTAGTACTTTTACAACAGGACAGGAACTGAATACTTCCTCCACCTCTGGTAATGTGTATACATGTGATGTCTGTATTCAGCCTGACTTATCTTGGACTGAACTGGAAGAAGTGCGATGCAGGAAAAGCTACTGGAGGTGTATTAAACAGTCAGCGTCTCTACATGAGTGTGACACCACGCGAGTGTGGGAGGAACAAAGCAGCAGTGAGTCACTGACTGTAGAACAGACAGAGTGACAGACAGCGAGAAGGAGGACGGCGCATAGAGACAACAGACGGGTGGAGGGAGAGAGGCTGCATGGCTCGCTGTTATTCACAGCTCTGGGGAATTAAACGTTGCGACATACTCTGCTGTGAGTCATGTGTCTCCGGTGCATGATGCCAACTAACGCACACATAAACACACAACCGCCACAAGCTGCATGTCAGGAGGTCAACAGGGACACACGAGACCGTCCATAATAACCCTAGAGACAGATATCTTAAGCGAAGCGTTGCTCTCATGGAGGCAGGTGGCGTCACGTTGGACTGTACAGTCACAGAACTCGGTCGGTCACACAGAACTATGACGTCTGGCACGTTGAGAAGGGTTTGACATCATAATTAATCTCTCGTGCTTTTGGATCTGCGAGATCTTCCTGAGGCCCGAGGACGATCTTGCACATCCAAACAGAACAACAATTATTGGCTATTGGGAGCTTAGCACAGCGTGCAGGCTTATTTCTCTGTACCAAGTATTGCACTAATAAAAGACACACCCGTCACGTAGTTTCTAAGTGTGCGTTGTTGTTGCCGACTGTCAGCGGGCCACTCCAGTGAGACATACAGCCGCCCGGTCACCACGTGGAAGCCAATGGATCTGCAGCTGTGAAACATTTCCATTTGGCCCATTAGGCATCCAGCCGGTCACAATGTCCACAAGTGCAGCTGCAGCAAGGAAACATCAGGCAACGTCTCCTTTTCATAGAGTAAGAGGTTTTAATTCTCTGTGAAAACAAATGTAATCTATTAGGAAGCGATTCACGGTTAAGACTTGGTCCACATGCTTTCAAAGACTCAGCGACGTGTCTGCGAGTCCACGGCAGCCAAGCTTGGTTTGACCGATCTGAAACGTCCTGCTGCCAACGTGCCAACGCTGGTCCTGGATCTGACTCTGATTCAGGGTCACGCTGGTGAGGTCTTAGCGTTCCTACTAATAATAACCTCATGGTGGCGCTAGAGGAAACAACAGGATCACCACAGTTCGGCCTTTTGGCTCTATTTTTGGGTTTTGGCTTTATTTTCCACCAGGTGTGAAAAGAGAAAGACACGGCATGAACACGATGGACTGTTTTTGTGTTAAAACGTTGGTAAGAACAAGTGAACGTGTATTTATTCTGCTGATGCGCTACACAGGTTTCCTCTCTGTTCTCTGACACTCTGTTTAGAACCTGTTGTGCTGCTGAAGCCTCAAATAGACACTGATTGGCTTTGATCCTTTGCAGTACGTTCCAATACATTCCACTGCAACAAAAGGTGAACCGCAGTCTGCCAAGTCCAACGCGCCCAGTGGAACTTTGCATATGACACTGAGCTCTCTTGTATTCCCATTCTTGTCAAAAGCTTGAGTCAGCTGCAGTTTCAGGCCTGTGGAAAGTCCGTTTTGTGAGCTTCGTGTTACGTTGCAGGTTGGGGGGGGCACTTGTTTTATTGAGAGGGAACTCAAAGATTCAATGGAAACAACATCTGACATAACGAGGAAACTTTGTGTACCACGTTTCTCGCACACTGTAATTTAAAGTGCTTTAGTTAGATACAGTATTGGAAGTAAAACAAGATAGCAAGAGAATACATATACTGACACACAGTAAGAACATCTGTGATTGTTGATCGTATTGTTCTGCTGCTACAACGGCCTCCAGTCTTCTGGTTCAGGCTGGAACCTGACTGCAGGGGTTTGCTGCTCTTCAGACAGAAGAGGGACATTAGAGAGGTGATGCTGGGGGATCAGGGCCGATGCAGCAAACAACTGCGCGAAGATTAACGTTAAAGTACAACGATCACATGTTCTGGGTCGTGTGTTGGACTATTTATTAGCTGGGAGCAGAATTTTTGCCAGACTCCAGGAAGTTACTGGTCCCGGCCTAGGGACAGTCTGGCACATAACTCGTAAGCGGTGAAGATTTTACATTTAGCTTTTTGTATGTGTTACAAAAATGAGCTATAGTGTGTTAATCAGTGAGCTGTAGAGGTGCTGGTAGGCAGGTACTGTTGGACAGAGCCAGGCTAGCTGTCCCCCCCGATCACAGTCTTTATGCTAAACTAGGATGTCTGTTGGTGGTTTGCTTTAAGCTACAGGTTAATGTTAGGCAGGCAGTAATCAAGGGGGTCAAGGTCGAGTTTAGGGAGGAAGCAGACAGTAGAAGAGCTTTGTTTGGGGCTTGTATGCGAATGTGTGTCTTGATTGAAACTCTTCTGCTGCAGGTGACTCGCCAGCGTTAAACTCGGCATGAAGGAAATCCATCCGACTAGACTGTTGGAACGAACAGGCAGAGGCTGAAAACAGGAGGACGAGAAATGTGACTTTTGTTAGCTGCTGGGTTTCTGAGAAGGTTTATATTTGTCACAAACCTTTAGTCAGAAACACAAACGTCTCTGGCTGCAACACTTGTCGTAACCTGCAACACGACCTGAGGTGAAGCAACTTAGGCCAAATAAAATCTTGATTTGATTTTTACACTGATCTTATGATTGACATTTTATTGCTGCTAAAGCAAAGAAGAAAGACGTCGCAGAACGTCTCTGAACACATCTGCAGGTCGTTTACGTGTTTGAGTTTAACGCCTCTGATGCATTTACACCTACAGTTTAGTGCCTCTGTGCTTCCCAGCATGGCTGTTTAAAAGGTAACATCAGAGAATAAATTAAACATTAAGAGCAGATGGAAATCAACACTGGACTTTTGATCCAGGTTAGAAAGTTTGAACCTGCTGAACGGACACACACACAGTATGAAACATGCATATCAAGCGCTCAGAGCTCAAAACACAAACCGTACACTCACTGACGCAAACACACACAAGCAGCTCTGCGAGGCAGGAAGAACGCTGCATCCTGAAGATAACATCCCGATGAACAACAGTCGGAGTCTCAGGAAATGCCGCTGCTCTGTGATGTTCACAGTGAGCTAAAATAGCACTGGTCTATATTTGCTTTTCAGGAAAATTGCATCACTGTTACTGACACAGTGAAAGCTGTGTGTCCGACGGATGAATGCTACGTTTCATAATGCCACGATGCAACATCTGACCACAGTGAACACCTGTACAAACTACTGCTACCTCTCTGCCATACATTCTGCCTTTACTAAGTTAACAATGACATGTTTTGGTGACATTGTCTGAAATTAATTTGCATGTTTATTACTGACGTCATACTTATATGGTGCTGTTGTGCTCGATTACACGACACTGAGACGTGTAACAGTTATCTGGTTCAGCGTCAGCCTTTCAACATGCAGCATTCACACCGCAGTCTCTTCAGAAATGGCTTTTCTAGATTGTAGTGGATTACTTGTTGTGAGTAATCTTTGTAGTTACAAAGGGAACAGGCTACAAACAGCCACAGGGATGCGTGTGGTTGACTGCAGAGTTTCTCTCCAGCAGCAGTGGTCAAGTGTGAAACATGACCAGGGAAGCTTGTGTTACCTCGTCTGCCCTACAAACCACCTGCAGACACTCAGAGGACGGGTTTTTAGTCTGTCACTGTCAAATCAGGTGTATCAATAACTCTCTTAGACCACCAGCTAAAGGACTTGTCAGTTAAAGGATGTCTTTTTCAAATCCACTATGGAGAATATTGTTTATTTGTTAATATTCCTAACAATGTCACAGATTACTTTGGAAGGATCTTGAAATATTAACAGCAATGACGCAACATGCAAATCTACATTACCTCTGCATTGAAGCAGAGATGTTTCCAGCAGCGTTTAGCTGCAGGATACACAAGTCCAACAAGATCTGGGAAACTGATCTGCCACCTGCAGATCAGTCCAAATACACAGACCTCAGCTGTGCTGTTAGTGCTTCAATATGTGCGTCATCATAGCTTCCGTCTTCCCACAGTCAGTTTATGTTAGTACAATGCAAAGCTGCCTGTTAAATTAAGTGAGATAACTTGTCCACACAGCCCAACAGGTAAACATATTAAATGGTTTACAAGGAGTTCCTGTAAGTTTAGCAGTGAACATCTGAAGGCCAGTGTATGTCTGCGTCCAGTCCTGCCTGTGTGATACCGTAGGCCAGTTTCTGTAAACCACCAATTCAGTTTGGCAGCAGTTAAGATTTAACGAGGCTCTTTTTTTATGTTTTAGCTTAAAGCTGCAATAACCTTTTGGCATTGACCATCCCCTTTTAAGTTTATATGTCGAAACTTCGTCGCTGTCGGGCGGAAACCTCGTATCTCAGTCACCTGACGTTGCCTATAGGGGGAAAACTTAAATAATGGAACCAGGGGCATCTGGAGTAACTCCTCCCACTTTTCAACTCCACAGGAATTTAAAAAAGCTGTCGGAATGTTGCTGTTGCTATGTGTGCTTTGATCGTCAAGGCAACCGCATGGAACCAATGATGACGCTGAATGCAACTTTGATGCTGAATATAGCTTTGATGCAGGTTTTTAGAACTCTGCCTGAACATGTCATTACGCCTCTGAACCCCAACAGAGCTCATTAACACAGGTGTTAAGTAGGATCTACTACAGAGACAAGTACAGTCTTCTCCAGAGAACTACAGTCCATCACAGGCGGCTCAAATCTTACAGACGACCACAGTCTACAACAGACAGTGCCATGGATCAAAGACGCAACCAAGGATACCGTCCAAGACTTCGCCCGAACTTCCTGCTATATGATCTTGATAATGCTCACCAATTCGAAAACAGCCACAAGACCATCTCAATACACGAGTCACGGATCGCCCTCCTTGAAAAAACTCTCCAGGATGAGCAGGAGAATCTCACCCAGCACCAGACCAAGGTGCACGGCCTGCTGGCAGCAAGACTAGCGGCAGAGAAACATAACCTCTCTGAGGAGCTCCAGCAAAACGACAAATCTTGGCAGACAAAATACAATGCTCTGGAGGAAAAGGTCAGGAAGGAGCTGGCCGAGAAACAACAGGCCTTGGAAAGCAGTCTGAAACAGGTGGAGGAAAAGAACAAAGATCTGGTCATTAAAAGACAGGTCTTGGAAACCAGACTGAAACAGGTGCAGGAAAAGAACAAAGATCTCGTATGGAAAAAACAGACCTTGGAATCCAGGCTGAAACAGGTAGAAGAAGAGAAGAAAGAACTGGTCCAGAATGAACAGACCTTGGAAACCAGACTGAAAAAGGTGGAGGAAAAGAACAAAGAACTGGTCCTTAAAAGACAGATCTTGGAAACCAGACTGAAACAGGTGAAGGAAAAGAACAAAGATCTGGTATGGAAAAAACAGACCTTGGAATCCAGCCTGAAACAGGTGGAGAAAGAGAACAAAGAACTAGTCCAGAAAGAACAGACCTTGGAAACCAGACTGAAACAAGTGGAGGAAAAGAACAAAGAACTGGTCCTTAAAAGACAGATCTTGGAGACCAGACTGAAACAGGTGAAGGAAAAGAACAAAGATCTGGTATGGAAAAAACAGACCTGGGAAGCAAGACTGAAACAGGTGGAGGAGAAGACCAAAGAAGTGGTCCAGAACAGACAGACCTGGGAAACCAAAGTGAAACAGCTGGAAGCAGAGAACAAAGAACTGGTCCAGAAAGATCAGACCTGGAGAATCAGAGTGATACAGCTGAAGGAAGATAACAATGAACTGGATTCCCATGTCTATTCTTTCTGGACCAGACTGAAACAGATGGAGGAAGTGAACAAAGAACTCGTCCAGAAAGAACAGACCTGGAGAACCAGTCTGAAACAGGTGGAGGAAGAGAACCAAGAACTCGTCGAGAAAGAACAGACCTGGAGAACCAGTCTGAAACAGGTGGAGGAAGAGAACAAAGAACTGGTCCAGAACCGACAGACCTGGGAAACCAAAGTGAAACAGGTGAAGGAAGAGAACAAAGAACTGGTTTCCCAGGTCTATTCTTTCTGGACCAGACTGAAACAGATGGAGAAGGAAAACAAAGATCTCGTCCAGAAAGAACAGACACTGGAAACCAGACTGAAACAGGTGGAGAAAGAGAACAGAGAACTGGAGGAGCTCTCTCTGAAAGTGAAGAAGAGCAAAGGTTTCTGGTCTCGCAGAGAACACATGAAGACTGGACAGACAGCGGCGGCGGAACGAAGAAGTAAAGAAGAAAAGTCTGAGATGAAAAAGAGAAAAAGAGGAGTAGAAGGAAAACAGAAATGAGGTGAAGACGAAGAAGTGTGTCAGTCAGTAACACTGCAGCCGAACAGGAACTCCACCTTGGTCCTGTCTGCGTGGGTTCTCTCCGGGTGCTCCGGTGTCCTCCCACAGTCCAAATACACATTAGGCTAATTGGAAGCTTTAAATTGTCCCCAAATACATAAAAACTCATTAAAATAAACTAATAAAATTCTAATCACATTTCTGCTCGATCCTGCCTCTCTGAATAAGGAAATACTGTATAAATATGAACCATCATATGACTTTATGGCTGCTATGAAATACATGTACCGGTGGCTGTCGTCAAATATGCTTTTTAAAAGTTATGATTTAAACACTGAAGGCAGAATGTCCTGAAGGGAAAGACCACGAGTTTAGTTTCTGCATGTTTAAAGGGCAGTTTGTTGTTGCCACGGTCTCCTGGTGCTGCTCAGGGTGGAAGAGTCGGTCTGGACCTGCTCTGTGTGAACAACTGCTATATAAAGAAAACGGAACGTAAATAAATACTGAACGTCAACAGGTTTGTTGACACTTTTGGGTTTTTGTAATTTTACACATGTAGGACTACTTGACTGGCGTTTTCTGAAATGTGCCACACCACGATGAGTCTGTTCAGTCAGATAACTCACCTTATGAGTTGATTATTATCGCAGCAGAACACAAGTTAAAGTTTGGCGTCCAGGCTCCGACCTCGTCACCCCCACAGACATGGTTACGTAGAGATTTTGGGGAGTGATGAGTAAAAACCTAAAACTGCTCTTGAATTGCTTATTAGAGCAGCAGAACACGGGGGGAACCAGAACGGGAACAAGGAGCTGAAGCTCCGTTTGAAGCTGCAGGTTCAGCTGATAATTCTCTGCAGGTTCGCTTTAAGCAACATTCATTCATTCATTCATTATCCATACTGCTTATCCCGAAGGGTCGCAGGGGGGGGGCTGGAGCCTATCCCAGCTAACAAGCAACAGTGCAGTCATTTATCACAGCATGGATCAGTGGCATCCACCCCTCAACACCATCAGTGAGCGGATCTACAGAATCTAGGAACAAAAGGTAACAAGTTAAATCCGCCGTCACACTCGGGTTCTGACAAAAAGTCTGGACGGTGAAGCAGCGAAGACGGAAAACCTTGTAAACAACAAACCCGTAACCATGACGACTCAACAAAAACAACCAGGCATCCCGTAACTGCGGTGACAGGTCGAACAGCAGGATCTCACGTTCAGTGGTTTTTGTTTCGGGGACGTTCCTTTGCAGCCGAGGTGGAGCTGCACCACTGAGCCCGTTTCCGGCATTTTACATCTTAGATGAACCAATCGAGTGATTTATATTTCATTTCATACTGAATATATAGCAGCTTTTTCGATCTGTAACGGACACACTGTTGAAAGAGGTTCTTTAGACGTCCGGGAGCAATGACCTTTCTGGGTAACCCATTCAAGAAGACACAATATGGGATATCGCGTAGACAACACAGAGCAGCTCGTGTTATGAACAAAGTTGACCACAGTAGATGATTTCAGTGTATTAAGTGTACAATGACTGTTGGAGGCTTTCTGTCTCAGGATTTGTGGGGCGATTGATGGATTTCCAGCGTGCGGCGACATCATGGTTCAGTCCAGTTTTGGTGACTTTTGGATGCTCCATTGTTCCTATATGTGTGTCGTCCTTGGAGTTTTTATTCTGTCCCATTGTTCAGGCTGTGGCCTGTGTGACGCAGCACCTGGGCTGGACTTCCTGACAGGAAGACGTGCTCGGTGGGGAAACACGAGCCCTGATGCTAAAGTGGGTCCAAACACAGTAAACAGCCTCAATTCACCAACCTAGAAACAACATGGTCTCATTATTATAAGACAAGTAACAGTCAGAAGGTGCTTTATGATCTCAGAAAGCTCTACTGAATCTAAACATTGGCCATAGTTTCCCTTTGGAGCTGTTAGTAGCTGACTGTGCAGAGCGACTCCAAACTCATGAGGTTTCTAGAAAACAAGAGTTTTGAGGGCAAAGAATTGGACAAATGTTGACCTGATGTTGTTGCCAGGAATGTCAGAGGATCGCCAGTGAATTCAATTCAACTCTACCAAAATTCATAGCAGTTCACCCAATAATTGACAAGACATTTTACGAAAAGCCAAAAAGGTGACGCTAGAGGAAAAGTCGGCATCAGAAGTCAATGGGATTCAGCCTCTTGGATCTATTATACTTGGCTGCAAATGACTCGATGGACACTGGAGGATTCTAGGATGCAGAGATCTGAGGGCAAAGATGAGACATCAGAGGATCAACAAAGTGACTACAAAACACCCTCACAGAACACGAAAGTCTCTACCAAACGTCATGGCAACGCGTCCAGTAGTTTGAGACATTCCACCAAAAACCAAATATGCAAACCTCTTGGTGGCGCTAGAGGTCAGGGGCTCACGAAAGTCAGTAGGATTCATCTTCTGGGTACCGTGAACGTCTGCACCAAATGCCATGTTAATCCATCCAATAGTTGTTGAGATAACGCGGCTAAAAACGTGTTCAGGTACCGTCCCTGATGGCCGCTGAGCTCGGCTCAAAGATCATCTCCTGTCAGTAAAAAGGTCGATCTCTTACCCGCAACACTGAAGACGTTCCGTCTCTGCAAAACTCCAGAGCATCACGTACACAAGTTTATAAAGAGGATTCAAAAGCACGAAGACCTGAAGGCAAGAACCTAAAACTGCAGCTTCTTTGTTTTATTAAATCCTTGAGTCATCTTACAAATCAAGTGCGACTGAAAACACAGAAAGTTCACATTGTCCAGTAAATAACAGAATATTGTAAAAAATGAAACATGAACAAATCAGTGTACGTTTCTTTAACAACAACCCAAAGTCACTTTGTGTCCTACAGTATATATACAATATACACATTAGTCACACAGACGGACCGATGATGAGAACGGAAACAAATCAGAAGTAGACAAAAACACGCATATATCAAAATCATTGCTGTCAATCGTTATTGCTTTGGTGACAACAGCAACTCTCATTGGCTGCTGCACTGCAGTATTACCTGTCACCTGTTTAACGGTATATATACAAATCTACATATTAGAAAACGATAAAATGCTGTTTATTGTAAAAAATCTACAGCATCTAACGACAAACTCAATGTAATAAAGACAGTAGTTTTAAGTGAATGACCGCACTGTAAAAAGCAAATGCTTTTTCTTTAAACAGACAAACAGCGTCTTCGCAGATCCGTCGTGTTGATTTTTGTTGTTTGTGCCGAGAACAGTGTTTTCCAGCTGCGTCGCCTCCCGAAGCCCTTCAGTTCCCACATTTACACCTGAATTAGCATCAGACTCCACCAGGAATATCGTCGTGCTGCTATTTACAGCCAGCGTCGTTCCTTGAGGTGACGTGCTCCTTTTATTAACACTTATTTGAAGCCACCGGAGATATTGTGCTTAAGTGTGACTGTAAAGCTTAAGGCAGGATGATGAAGGCACACGTTGTGTAGTGTTACAGGAGCGATATAATCCTAAAGAACTGTTACAACACATTAAGCCACCGTCCTTAAACCTTCTGTGCCCTTTCAGAACAAGCCAATACCATAATAACAAAACATTTATTTTGCCGTTTTGTTTTTGCACGTTTGTATCAAAGAACATACAAAAGTAAAAATCTGAACGCAATTAGAATCCATTTAAGCAGAGACATCAGTGTATATCCTGGGTGTTGCTTTTGACTTGTGTACTTATTTGGTACAAAGTCGTAATTAAAAAAAAAGAAAAGAATAAATGTAAGTTTCGTTCACTTTTCTGCCGTGACAGTGCCCCCTACTGTTCACACGGACGCCGAATAATGAAAAAGATGCGTCTTTACATGAAGCGTTTCAATCGTAATATAACTCTTTTGACCTGCGTCTAATCTGCCTAATCGACCACCGACGACATTCAACGATCCTTAAATCTTTTAAGTTGCAATAAAGTTTTTAGTTACAGAGCAGTTTAGTCTCCGTCCGTCCTGGAAACTCTGATGTTTATTTAAACATGCGCAGAGTTTTAGAATCTATCTATTCTATCTATCTATTTATCAGAATCTATTTATTCCAACAGGATTATTAGGGTCCATGTAAACGCAGCTACTGATGATGTGCAGTAATCTGGGTGGGCGGGACCTAAAAACACTCTCTGACAGTCGGGTCATGTGACGTCACCGTGTCTGGACAACGGCTGTATTATAAGAACTGGACTTCAAGATGGCGCCCAGATGTGATGTACGTACATAAAAAGGGGAATTAAAATTTCTGTTTGTTCAATTAGTTCCTGTGACAGAACAAACGTGTCAGATCTCCTGACACACAGCTGGTTCATGTGAACTCGTACAGAAACTGTTGGACCGACAGGCGATTTTCACACCATCAATTTCAACGTAGACATTTTTGTAAATATAAATGTATGATGCGTTTTGTAAACTACGACCCCACAAAGAGTCTCAACCCTGCTGGACTTGTAAAGGTTCCTCGCGTGATAAAAAAAGAGGCAAAATGGTTTCAAGGATCGCAGAGGAGCCGCCGAGCCGACGTGGCTGTAAAGGCTCGCTGAAGAAGACGAAGGACTGACCACGTTATAAAAACAGCCAGAGTCCACGGAGACGGTCCTTCACGGGTTGTAATAACGTAATAAGAGACTCAGGAGGAAGGAAGAGAAAGTTAAACGTAGATGTAGTCCGATAAGTCCCAGTTTAATTCGTGGTCTTGAGCTCGAAGCGGCTGTACACCTGCTTGGATTTCATCTTGTTGTACTGGTTCACCAGGTCCAGCTTGCTGTGGCCCAGAGTCATTCGCTTCTGGTCCTGCCGGCTCATCAGCACGGCCGGAGAGAGCGGGGGCGGCGGGCTCTGCTGGCTCTCCGGCTCATTTTGAGAGAGGTCCGGCCCCCCCCAAGTCGTGGTGCCGTGAGGGGATGGTGGACTCCGGAAGTTAAAGGCGTCTTTGTCTTTGCCGGAGGGGGTCAGGAAAAGGTCAGAGAGTTTGTTGAGGAATTGGTTGGAGGGAGTCCTCTGCTTGGAGGTCAGTTTGCTGTCATTGGAGGGGGTCTGGGCCTTGGGGGTAAGGTTTGAGTTGGGGGCGCCGGAGACGGGCCCGGTGCCAAGGAACGTGCTCTGTTTGTGGTCGTACAACCCCATCGCCTGGAACTTGGAGGACGTGCCGCCCATATTGGACCGCATGACGTCCGCCGGGTTAGGTTTGTTCCAGTCGATGCCCATCGACTGGCCGTAGGCTGGCGGGGGTCGCTCCATAGCTGGGCTGTGATTGGCTCCTCCGTTAGCAGAGCCTCGTAGTCCTGGCGTGACGTGACTCTGAGCTGCCGGGGTTTGTCCTCCACCTCTCCTCTCGGGACTCAGGTGAGAGTTGTTGTTGGGCTCCTTCTTGTCGTGACTTTGAGTGACCTTGTAGACCGTTTTAGAGGTCATGCCGGGTGCAGCCTTCACGCTGGAAATGCTGTTACTTGATTGGCTGCTAGAGTTTTCAGAGCAGACCTTGTCCCTCTGCCTGCTGGAGGAGGGAGGTCAAGACATATTATTAGTTGTTAGCTGAGCACTTCAAAATATATTTCACATAATTTACATTATATAAGCACGTATGCTTTTTGGACATTTTATATGCGAAAATACTATTTCAGATATGAAAACTTAGTGTCATTTCTTATAATAATATGTTTATGATAACATTTTACAATTTAATGTTACTGTCGTCTTTGACATTATAATTTACTGTCCAGCTTTAATATTTCCCAATTCATAACTCTTAAATGACCTTTTCTGAAAGATGTGTATATTTTTTGCTTATAGATGAAAATGCTGGTTGAAATCAGTTCTTCGATATTGTTGTCGACCTTTAAAAATCGGTCTGGTTTCACTTGATACTCCCACCGATTCAGTAACGACTGCAGAGGTTTTTTGTCACAATTTGTGCTGAAATGATTAGTTTAACGAATAAGTTTCAAACGTCAGCAGGAAATAATATCAGTAAACAAACGGTAAAAAACCCCGTCTCAGCTTCGTACCTGTCAGCGAGTAAATCCAGCCCCATGAGCGGGCCGAGCCCCATGCCCAAGCCCAAGCCCAAGCCGGGGGCCATCATGGCTGGGTACATGGGGTAGTAGGGCATCCCCTCCTCCTCCGGGTTGAAGAAGCAGTCGATGATCTGCGAGTCGGCGTACAGACAGCGGAACTCCCGGTCGAAGCTGTCGGCGATGCGACCCGAGAAATGCATCACCATGTTGCTGTGCACCTGAGCCGACAGCCAGGTGAAACTGGAGGAGACACAATATGGACAGTAGGGTGAGACACACTTGGCCATCACTTGGTTAAAACGATCAGCGGGGCTGAACGTGACCCATCGGGCCGCTGAGCTTCTTTAAGTGGTTCAGTCGTGGCTTGTCTGTCAGTGTGCAGCGCACTTTGGAGGACAGCTGGGGGCCCTGAAGAAGTGAGGAGTGAGCGCTCCTCGCCGAGGTAAACTCATTCCACATATATGTTATTAAAGCAAAAGGAACGAGGAGTCGAATATTCGTACAGCCAAATCCGATTGGACTGATAAGATTCTGATGAAACGATCAGCTGCAACAATGTGTATTGAAGCAGATGGAGCTTATTTTTCTCACTTAACGTTCTCTGACACGGTGTCAGAAACACAGAATCAGAACTGTGTTTACAGTGATTATACGTGTCTACGTTGTTCTCCTGTCGTGTTTAATTACAGTAACATTCAAATGTGCACAACAGCAAAGATAAGTTATTAATTATTCAACCACGACGTGTCTAAAATATGCTCATTATCTGTTGGTGAATTCTTACAATCGGGAGCAACTGCAGCAAGACGGGAAACAGGAAATGACCTCACCCCCTAATCAGGAAGGTGACCCTGCTGCGTATCTCTGCATACTGTCGACTGCAGCATGTTTTTGGGAGCGTGCAGGTGGTCACATTCAACAGAAATAGAAATGATCAAACACAAAATGTGACATAGACTTGCCACCCATCAGCTGACGGCGCGCAAATGATCTCCCTCCACCTGCAGCTGATAAACCTGCAGCTCAAACTCAACAACTTCCTGGACGACGGTGAGTCACTGCGGTGACTCAGCTGCTGATCTGCCAGCAGCTGACAGCACGAACGCTGAAAGACGTCTGGCTGAGCAGCAGAAAACAAAATGCTTTCATGGCCGAACAGAGGACACGGGATCGTCCCAGTCCCAGTGAATGCAACGTGTTACACCCAGCAGGCCTGAGACACATGACACAGGAGACATCGTGACCAATGAAATCAAATGCTTCAGATGAAGAGGAAGGACGAGGGACTCGTCAGCAGACAGGATCTGTGGTGATCTACAGCCACAGCTTTCAACGCCTCCGTCAGCAGCTGAAAAAACAGCCCCGCGTTAAAACAACCGGCGAGACAATGAAGCACGATCCAGAAAGTCCAGTTTGACTAACACAGACTGAACACCGAGCAGCCGAGCCTGCAGCACTCAGATGAAGGAGAGGGTCTATAACCTGAACGCAGCACACCAGAGAGACACCGCGCACATGGCTCGGACGTTTTAATAATGCAGAAAGGCATGACGTCATCACTGAACGGCCGGATCAACTAGCACAACAAAACAGTTGTTTCAGTCTTTGCTCTGATGGCGAGATTATTAAAAACTGTGATGTCTCATTTGCAGGAACCTTGAAAATGACAGATGTCGGGGTTTGAGACGAAGAACTCAACAGAGACATGAGACAGTTGTGGGGACTCCCGGAGAGGCTCTGCCCCCTGGGGAGCTCCCCGGGAACTACAGACCTTCTCCTGTCTGCAGTCGCACCTCCAACAGGAACGTTTGGACTGACCAGCGGTGGGTCCAGTCACTTACAACTGTCATCCACGTGTCGCAGTTTTGCTAGCTGTTGATTACACAGCTAACGTTTTACGCCGGTCGTTAGAGATGGTGGTTGCTGGTTCTGCTTTGGCTCGTGCATTTGGCTGCTTGGAGAGGACCTGCTCTGAAGCGATCGCCCCCAGTTCCTGCAGCGTGGACCCAATAAATAGGTCATGAAAAGGTTCCTCTGGTCCAAACGAAGCTCACTCTGGTGCGACATTTAATTTCTGTAGACAATATGAACAGACAGAGTAGTCGAGAAGCTCATCGCTCATCGTGTGCCGACAGGTTCTACTACTCTCCTGGTGCTCGCTCCCGATGCCGTGTTCTCCTACACCATAAGCAAATATAGATATTAATACTAAATATTTACACGCCACTGACGATTCATACGAAATGCCTCAGACACACATTACTATCGACGCTGACCTGAACACGCAGGCTCTGTCTCCCCGGCGTATCTCAGGTGAGTAGCACAAGGATTACAGCTAAAGGTTTATCTCAGCTTTACACGAACACACCAGGTCAGTATTCAACACCGTGTAGTCCGTATAATAATACCAGCTTGTCTCATCACCAACTTAAACGTATTTGAAGTACGTAACACCATCTAACGTAACAGTGTTCTGTAGTAGAAACACGCCTGTAAGTCTCTGTCCCCGGGTACGTACAGAACCTACAATCATGTTGAAACAGCAACTGCTACACTACGTTGCCATAAACGATCCCCCAATTCTGCCCCGTTTCATACAGTTTATCGCCACACATCAATCTCTAAAACAACTATTCCTCCATCGTCAGCTGACACGTATAAAGGCAGCGGCTGTCTTTTAGTGCAGCTAGCGGACGCCTGCTGAAGCTGGTAACCGCTCGCGTTCGCTACGATCAAACTCCGCGTCTCCGCGTGTTACAGTTACAAGCTAAGGCTCGACTCCAGACTCGTCACGCAAGTCTGCTACTCTACTACTGATGCTGCAGTATAATGCACAGAGCGCCATCTACTGAGCATGTTGGGATCAGCAGGAATAAACTAACCACACGTCCACAGTGGAAAGAGCTGATGCCAGAATAACACCGTTCTGTGTGACACACAGCAGCTACAGTTCGTCAGCTGAGGTCAGCAGCATTTGCGTCGACTCGTCATAAAAGCACTTCTGTAAAGCCCAGCGTGCTTTAAACAACCCCGTGAAACCTTTAATGGTGTCTGTGTTCCGGCTTTGGCTCATTTAGACGCTGCGCTGCGAGTGCGTTCTGCAGAAGCTGCAGGGCGGCTTTTCACTCGCTGCTCACGTTCACCCGAAGCTACATTCCCTTCGCCGCCGCCGTCGTCCTCGCGAAGACAAGTGTGTCGTCTTACAGGCCTGCGCTCAAATCCATCATCCCTTCACCAACAGAAGTCACATAAAGATAAAGCCGTGTTCCGCGTCAGATAACATCTGCTTCCTGCAACAGCTGATATCAGTCGCACGCCACTGAACTTGTTAGCAATAGATCAAATAAACATATTCTGTGAAGATACACATTGGGTTTCAAGTTTAGTATTATAACCATGT
>JAVQJF010076280.1:0-32362 GCA_036023855.1 Gadopsis marmoratus
TGCCGGTGCTCCCGTTTATTAGCCGGTCCATCTGCTAGGATGCCTCTGAGACCAGGAGGGGCCCCACTGAGGCCTTAATTGGCTCAATCTGGATTGTACCCTGTATCACCCAGATCACCCCCCACTCCTGACACCCATGAGATTATTAGAACACCTCTCCAGGGAAATTGTTGAGAGTCTAACAGACTCTATTCATTCAGCTGCCTGTGCAGGTATGTGGCAGCAAACAGACAGTTTTAACGAATCATCTTGGGGAGCACATGCAGTCACAGACAGACATTTTCCTTGATGAATATTTTTGGGGCACTTACAACAGAAAATGCTTTATAACGTGTAATCTAGCATTTAAAATATGTTCACAAAGTTCCTTTCATGAGATTACAAGCTAATACATACAACAGCTCTCTGTGCCATAGGAAAAATTTCAATACCAGATTCAGTGGTAATCTTTTTATAGGACATCTGTTCATTGGTGACTTACTTCCTGCTAAGCGCTCGCTTGTCTGAGATTGTCCTGACTTTATTCCATGGTTGTTGGACAGTTTACACAACGGGGTGGAGACTCAAGAAGCAATGAAAATGAGGTGGCAGTTTGCATCAGGTGGCAAACAAAAGCTCAAGAGGACACAAGATTATGTAACATGCTGACTGGCATAATGCACAGGCAAATAGTGCCAGTGAGTGTGGTAACCCAATGCCAACACACCATCACCCAGCTAAACCTCACCCTGAATAGGATCTTATAAGGGACTGAATGCCCACACAACTCTAAACAGTACAACCAGAGCACAATATATTCAACATTTACAAACCCTATACCATTAGAATTATAGCCCACATACTACCGTTTTGCAATTACAAGGAGGATACAGAGAAATACAGACGCACTGTTGTGGTATCCTTCTCACAAATAGCATTTTACAGCACAGCAAGACAAAGATTTAGTTTTTACAGTACATTTGCCGAAACATTAGACAAACACAAGATAGCACAGGGACCCGTTTATACAACAAACATATTGGACATTGGACATATTATGTATACATATACTTTGTTTAATGATGACACGTGGTGCTGTCACAACGCTGAACATATTGATGTTGTCATAAACCGCAGAGATCTGGCTTACCTCCTCGTTGGGCGCCATGCCTTTGCTCTCTTGGGGCTCGGCTGTGTCGCTGCCCAAGGTCTTGTAGTAGTCCCCAGTGCTGGGCTGCTTGCTGAAGCTCCTTGACTTCCTGTTTGAGTCCACACGCCGCAGTTTGTCGTGGCTTTCTCCAGGATTCAACTGTTTAGGAGAAAGAAAAAAATATGAGAGCGAGGAAAAACTAATGGCTTTAAATTGCTGTGGTTTATCCTAACTCATTAGCTTCCATCTGCATATTTTTCAAAACTCACTTTTAATTAGCACAGAAATGATTTATTAAACTTTAGACAGGAAAGAGATTTGTGAGAGAATTATACATTGCCATTTTTGTTTTTAGCACCTTAGAATGTGTGAGTGAAATTAGAAATGAAATGATTAATCTATTTGTCGGTTAAAGTAAATTGTCAGCTCTCTTGATGTTGCAATTAGAGATCAGTTCTGATTTCCATACCTGAATTTGGATGCCTGTCGATATCAATACTGAACCAACCAACAACGCAGCACGACTTCCACCCCTCAGAATGTGGGCTTTACACACAGTACATGTTGTTGTGTTGCTTTTCAGTGTTTTGAGACTAAAATTTCTCCAAACTAAGGACATTATTTACTTTACATTATTACTGTTACTAGCTCAGTCAGTTTCAGATTGTCTCATGTTCTGTTACGGTGGGTTCACGGTCCAGCACAAGCTCCACGCCTAACTCTGGGAGAATTCTGGGAGACAAGAAAATATGTGGAATACTGGATATCTTTGTAGAACTGATTTATTACTAATTAATTAGTTAGTGATACAACCTTTTCGCTATCGGCTTAAAATGGCATTATTACATATTTATAATTCATAACAACATCAGACAGCCTGCATCAGTAGGTGGAATGGTGATGTCAGTCCGATATCCAATGAGTGACTTACTTAAGTATTGGCACCCTATACGGATATTGAATTGGTCCCAACTTTAGTTAATTAATTATTTGTGTTAGAGGGTAGTACATTTAATATATTTGGGTTCTGGACTGTAATTTCGAGACATCCCCTTGGGCTGTCACTATTTTCTGTTATTGTACAGAAAAAAACAAAACGATCAATGAATCAAAAAGGAATAATATACAAATATTAATTTGTAGTGAACATAATTATTATTTGCACCCCATAGTGGAACTAGCTACGAATTACAAGGTGGTGAATATCTTTGGAAAAATTCACTATGCAAACATGCATTAGTTACAATTGGTGTAGGAACATGCAATTCATCTTGTAGTCATTTTAAAAAAAGAAAAAGCAGAATAAAAAGAAATGAAAAGTTATTAGACAAAACCGTAGTTGCCAACATAGATATTTGGTTGACAAAATAACAGAATCATTGACGTTTTAGAAATACTGAATGTTTATAATATGGCTGAACGGGGTTTTTGGAATGAGCTTGTCATTTGTGGAAAACACACGCTAAGACATACCATAGTAGCTTTTGTTGCTCTCTCATGTGACCAAAGTAGCCTTATTTGAATAACAGAACAAGGCTTTAATTCAATTTCAGTAAAACATTAGCATTTATGTTTCCTGTAAAGACTGCAGGGTCACAGAGCGTAAGAGTTCACATGCAGTTGTTGCACCAATGTATGAGAGACCCTTCTGTCCACACACATCAGGGTCAGAGGTCACGAACTTGGACCTTTGAACTGAGCACTCTCACTTTCTGCTCTGACATCTATCTCCGAAAACTGGAGCTGTAAAGTTAGGATATTGTACTCCTCTCAATCGGAGGGTCTGTATGCTGCTATTAGAATATACTGTATGTGGAACAGACTGTATGCATTTCAGAGGAACCAGACCTTATATGTGGATTAGTTCACCTTGCATTTTGAGCAGCCGTAATGACTAACTAACCTGACTTCTTCAGGTCAGTCTGTGGTCACTCGTTCCTAATGCAAAAAGCCTTGCATTTGCATTTAGTGCTCGGCTCAAAAACTTTGCATTAAATCTTTTCATACACATTACTTTTTTCCAACAAAGTGTATCACAATAATGGTGTGCAAATCTGAAAAAGGAAGGCCCTTTTTTCTTGTCTTTTTTCAAGAATTAACCCAGAAAGCTATCAACTATGAGCATGCCTTAGCCATCGTAGCAATGTAGTTGCTTTGCCTTTCAAATCCAGTGATCAGCATCAGACTTGCCTTCATTTACATTTTAATGCTTACCGACGCCATGGCTTCTCATGAAAGCCAGGCAGGAGCTTCAGGCTTCAAGCAGATGCCAATTGTTAATGTAAGCAGAAATAATATACAGCTGACCCCTGACCTCGCCTTCTTTTGTGGTGCCATGTTTGAGTCCTTATAAGCCTATTTAGTTGTGTTGACTCATGTCTGCCGTCAAAGAAATGGTCCCTGAGCACTCATCAGGAGGGAGGGTGATGTGAGTCGGCGAGCGCTACAGATTGTTTGATTGTCATCCTCCAGGGAGGTCGGCCAACAATAGCAAATGCACAAAGCATTTAAGCTGCCCCCCTCCCATCCCTCACGCAAACGTACACACGGACAGACAGCCTTTCTACCCATTATACAGATCTGTCCGTCAGCATGAAGTCATTCTTTTATAGTTGTTTTTACAGTCTCGTGTTTTTGTTTGCATTATCAAAGGTCGTTTAGCCTGCTTGGGTTTTACATGGTTCACCACATCTGCATGTAGTTTTGCAAAAGCCTCAGATTATTAAAAGGTCATGCACAGGTAGGCTGTTTGTGTCATTTTAGAATGAGTAAAAAGTTACATGTATACTTTACAACAACGTGTTATAACAGAAAGGCAAAGGAAGCGCATAATTAGAACATGACAACAGATGCAACACATTCAATGTCCAACCATATAGTCGCTCAGAATGTGGAGATTAGCTAAATTACGCAAAGCAAATATCTTTGCTGTAGCTGCAGTCCAAACTTCTACATGGCATCGCTTCTGCCACTGGTAAAACCAAAGCCTTCTTACTTCTTTTAACCCCTTACCTTAGCGTTAAGAATCCTCTCTTGCAGCTCTCTTCCAGTCTGGACAGAGCCTCATCCACAAAGCCCAGTGGAGCACAGTGAGTAGCTGTCACCACCTCTGTCACTCTACCTGCCCTCTCACTTTACCCACAGGACTCATCAATAAGCCATTGGGCTGGCCACAGTGATGTGGCAATGATGTCACCACCAACCCACAGACGAACCACTCCCCAACCCTGCCCAGTGCCTCTTATGCAAAACACAAAGACCCAGGTGCTGCCCTCATCACAGCTGACCACTCTCAAATCTCTCAGGCTTTAGGAAAATTAGAACATTCTAGCCTTCAGTGCCCTGAATTAGCAGCAAAAAAAATTGCATAAAACATACTATTCGTGGGTGTGATCCCAAAGTCTCAGTTTTCAGGAGGGAGTACAATGGGCCTAAAGAATAAAAAACAAGAGAGGCAAATGTTTTGTGTCGCTGCTCCACACGACACATTTGACTTCAGCCAAAGCAAATACAGACAAATGAGGTGAGAGAAGCTGTAGCAGACACAGACTATGTAGTCATACACAAAACAAAAACGCAAAGAAACAACTCACAACTGCATTTAACAGGTGTCTTTTAGTGAGTCAATAGTAAGATTTCTTTGAATCGGCTTTCCACATTCCAAGCTGAAACGCGGTTACATGTTGTGAGATCTGATTGGCTGTGTCCTTGGTTGAGCTTACTGTTCCCTGTTACTATGGATCCCAAGGTAGATTATTTTTCCCACTGTATATGGTACACACTGATCTTAATTGCATGTGTGTGTGTGTGTGTATGTGTGTGTGTGTGTGTGTGTGTGTGTGTGTGTGTGTGTGCGTACGCATGTGTTCTGAGGGCTGGCTTTTGATAAATCGTTAATGAGGGTGCACCTCGGGCTGGTACCCAGGTGACCAGGAGGTGGAGTGAGGAGAGGGGGACGTACTAATTGAAAACTCTCCCGCATATGGCTGGTGGCACATTCGCGCACACACACAAACACGTACGCACGCACACACACACACACACACAGAGCTCACCCTGGAGACAGGACACTATCGCTACCTGTGGACTTTATAACAGCCAATATCAACTGACTTTGCATAGCAGATCTATACACACAGACTGTCTTTCTGTCTGAACAATTGATTTTTCCTGCAATCAGCTGGTTCTGCAGCTCCCCGACTTCATACTGTACTTCTGCTTTTAGATGCAACAGTACATGACCATTTGACAATTACTATGCAAGATAAAACATTTTTTCTTCTGCTATACTGGCAGAAATTGATGAAATAATGACAAAGATTTATTTAAAATAATATCACATTTCTAGTGTTTGGCTGAAGCAACTTTGTTCACATTACTGGACAGAGACTCGTGTTTTACTATCAACATACTGTAAGACATGGTAAGAAACTAATCAGGAATTCAATTCTTCATGAGGGGAAAGCGATCTCTCAGATGGGTTATCTTTGTAATTTCACTGTTCTCTGAACAACTCAATTACAATTCAACTAGAATAACAAATCCACAAGAAGTTTTCATTTACTTTGCAGCCGTACTGAACCACCAGAAGCAGCACTGAAACTAATGTTGAGTTTTAATTGCTGCTCCTTGTCAGCTCTATAAAAACACACCTTTGAGTGATCAGAAGCCAGATTAATTACTGGAATTACGATCAAGCCCATCTCAGCAACCGTTGTGTTTGCCAACCCTGAGGATTTGCTACAGTAATGAGCATCTTTGTTAGCCTCGTTAGCGTTGCTAACACAATAGCGTCATTGTGGACACCCAGACATGGCACATTGTTACACAAGAGCAATAGCCCAACTGATTAGACACAAGGGAAAACGACCAATTTATCCCAAACATCCTGGTCCTTCTGCTTCTTTTAGAATGGTTTCATATCACCCAAACCCTGGGATATCTGCAGTTTTAATAAAATAAAGTGAGCTTATTTAAGCTACAATTACCTAACCTACTGTATGTAATACAGTATACTGCCACAGGCCATGCATCATCCCATATAACAAAGACTAAGAATTACTACCCTGTCTGTTTGTTTGTCTTCATACTGCAAATAAGCCAGAGGGTGAGACCGTACTATTTCTGCACAATGAAACTGTTTGATGGACAAGCACAAACCATTAAAAAGAAATGTAATAGCCAGGAAATCTTAAGAGATTTCCCTCTCTTTGCACAGCGCTGAGGCTCGAATTACAAACAGCATCATCTTCTGCGTTCACCACCTCTGTGCTTACCTCCTTCTTGCTCTCCACGTGCCGCAAGTTGCTTTTCACCATCAAGAACTCAGCTGACGATGGCTCCTGAGGGGGCGGTGGTGGTGGTGGTGGTGCCGGGTAGTTCGGGGGGGGAGGGGGCAGCGGGAGAGACTCTGGAGGAGGTGGGGGTGGATAAGTTGGTGGTGGGGGTGGATAGGTTGGTGGTGGGGGTGGGGGTAGAGGCATGGAGGTGTCATCAGCAGGTATCTCATTCTTCTTGGGTATTTCGGAGCCAATTTCTGGGTTTAGCATGTCCATGTACGCCTGCATGTCTGAAATGGCGGACTCTGATGCACCTGTGACAAAAACACGGCCCATGTAGGCAGGTTTAATGTAGACTGACCTACTGAGTTTCTCACAGGAACCCAAACATGGTGTATTGCTGATTTAAATGAATAAAACAAAGCATTAGGTAAACCTTTCAACATTTTCTCCATTTGTTCAGTTCATTCAAAACATGAGTTACTCTAAAGATGGTGCACCTCTCCATCCAAAACAAACCATCTAAACACAGACCAGTAGGGTGCAGCACCAGTATACCTAATCAATGACACCATTGACATAGAACAAAAGGAAGCAAACTGCTGGATGATGTTAGCTTCGCTTCAGTAAATAGCCGGAAGCTACCATTGCCGAGATGCTGTACTTGGCATGCAAAAGAACCAGCAGTCAAGATTTTATGGCTAAATGATTGCAGACAGCAAAACTTGTTTCGCTTAACGTTGTGATCACGAGCTGATAAAAAGTATATTTGACTGTTGAGCTCATAAGCTGTTGATATTACAATTTAAGAGATAACATACGAAGTACATTTGTAGTCATCCTGTTGGTTAACCTTAATTAACAAAACTCTAGTCTAAAGTGTAAACTTTATTATTTTTACTATATGCATTGCAGACCTGTGTGTGCGACTGTGTTCAGCTGAGTGGGGGGGCCTCGTGACGTTGTTAAGCTGCTCCTTTTCTCCCCAGTGCTGGATTGGCTAGAGTTGGCTGAGTTGTAGTTGGACAGGGAGCTGGACGGTGAACTGATGTCAAACTGTGCTGCCTGGCTGGCAGGGGGCATGGTGGTGTTTGGGGACGAGAGGCCCGAGTCCGGAAGCTTGTACTCGAAGTCCGTTGAGGGGTCCCGAGACAAAACACGGTGCTCCACACTCTGTCAGAGGATGCAGTTCATGAACACATGCGTCAATATACCGGTTTCCACAGTAGAAAAACAACAATTATCATTATTAAAATATGTTTGGTTCATTTAAATTACATGTAAAAGTGTTCAGTGTCATTACTCAAGATACATAAATGAGTATATTGCTACTCTGATTAATATGTTCTTAAATCCCACCACCTCTCAGTCCCTGATGACCTACATGAGGAGAACAGAATTACGAGTTTAATTACTGCACACTAATGAAACATCTCACAGCTGATCAAAAAGGCTCTGGGGCCCTCTGCTTTTCCCACAGCGCAGGACTCAGTTGGCTGAATGTCCCTAATGGGAAGAGCACAAGAGGGAAGATATGTTTCCCACACACCAAAGAGAGCTCAGTGTGGAGGCGTTATTATTCCTCCGGCCACCTGGGGATTTCAGTGGGTTGAGGCCATGGAGGCCACACTATGTCAAGTGTTAATAGCGATGGTAATTAGCAGAGATAAACTGGTGTCAGTCAAGGGACATGTTGACTCAGAGACAGCTGGTGGTTTTTTTGGAGTTTTGTGTTTTCCAAGGTTGCATGTTGTCTCTGGGGGATCAGCTAAGTAGGAAATTAGAATAATCAATTATTATTAGAATAATTAAATTCATATAATTTTTGACTGATATTACACAGAGCACTATATAAGTGAATATGAGCGCTATATGAGTGAAGTCCATTCACCATTCACAAATGTTCTCGTTCTAGAACAAATACTGTGTTTTCTTGTTTTCAGAGTAGAGCTCCCATTAGACCAATTAGTGTTTGAAAATGCAAAAAAACAAGTCAGTAAAATATATGTCCACCAGATTTGATGAAAACCTAACCTGCAGTGTCCAAGATGTTGTGTAATCAATCCACAAACAAACAAACAAACATTGTAGCACCTAAAGCAGTGGTTCCCAACCTTCTTGGCTTGTGACCCCTTAAAATGAGGCAAAGTCTACCTATGACTTCAATTAAACTGAGATATTGTTCACGATGTAGACATAATTTAATGTTATATTGTCGTTAATGTTGATATTATTATATAAAAGTGTTTAGGGAACCTCCAGGGATTGGATTAAAATCATACATTGATGTGCAACTTTGTTTAATGTGCAACGAACTTAAGGAGATAGAATGAACTACATCTATTTTCTGCTTTATTTCATAGACAGGATTCAAAGTTTGTGTAGATTGAAATCATTTGATCCTCACTGCCTTTAGGTTTGGCCCTGCCCACAGGGAGGTCAGAGGTCAAGATGCATGGCAGCAAGAAATGCTGGGCACCGCTGTGTCTCCTACCATGTTCTCCACAGTGCGCAGATACTTGGCACACTGGGAGTGGCCGTTGTATTCGGCCAGGTCTGCTGCTGTGAAGCCGTCCTGGTCCCTGATGCCCAGGTCCACCCCATTGACCACAAGGATCTGACAGCACTGGTGAGTGACATGAGAGAGGCAGAGGACAGAGGAGACAGAGAAAGTGGTAGAAGACAAATATGAGCAAGATGAAGAAAATGATGACTGTCAGTGAAAGTGACAGCTGTGCTTAAAATCAGCTTCAGTCAATTAAAATGAATCTATTTTACACCGAAACCTGCAGATAATTAGTTCTGCGGGAAACCATGTAAAAAGGTTTAAGTATTGAATGAATAATGACATGACTCAGATGTGAACCAAAGTGACTAAAGATTCTAGTTTTTCCAATTTACACTACAAAAATCACCACTTTAGTATAAAAGATAAATATGACAATGGCCACTTAATTCGTAGATTTATGGACACAGTCTTACCCATAAGTCAGGAACATAACAGGAAATTAAATATCCATAAAAAAGCAGAATACTTAGTGTAGAGTTGATATGCTTTACATCAGTGGTTTCTAAAATTTAAAGCATTTCCTCTTGGTAATCGAAAGCAACTTAAACAGTTTAAAGCATCCGTCTAAATACCCCCCTGTCAAGTGCCAAGTGGAAGCCAGACTAAGCTTGTTGTTCTCAGACTGAGCAAGCTTTGTGTTGCCACATTGACCCATGTGTCAGTTTTGTTAATAATGTTCTCTGCGGTCCAAAACGTGGGCCAGCACCCTGTAAAGTCATGGTTTGGGTCAATTTCAAACCCTTCTTATGCAGTGCAAATATCAGACATAAAAATGTATTTTCTCTACATTTAATACACCAAACTTGCATAAACAGCTGACTGACCAGACTTGGATGCAACAAGATTCATGATTTAAGAATTCCTGAGCATTTACATACCCAGAGAAATGAAAAAACGTTCCTCAACCAGTGCATTTACCCTACAATAATTACAGACAGTGACAACTTCAATTAGATAATGGATGTAAAAAATAGCAGCAGGTTATTAGCAGCAGTCTAAAATCAGATAAAAAAAACATTAAAATTTCATTGTGATAGGGAGCGGAAGATGATGTAGACTATTTAACAGTGTTACATCTTGTGGAAAGAAGCTGTTGAGCATCCTGCTGGACCTGCAGCAGATGCTCCTGTATCTCTTCCCTGAAGGCAGGAGTAAGAACAATCCCTGGAGGGGTGATGGGGGTCCTTTAACATGGTGGAGGCTCTGCAGATGCAGCGCTGATGGAAAATCTCCATCAAAAAAGAGAGGGGGGGCATCAATGTTTTTACTTGCTATCTTCACCACTCTGTTTAGCTGCTGTTGTTCACAGGCTTTGCAGTTTCCATGTGATGTTATAAGTGAGGATGCTTTCAATGGTGCCCAAACAAAGCGTTAATTCAAAGTAGTAGGTCAGAGTGGTGAGATAACCATAAGCTAGAGGCCATTTATTCGAAACAGATGGTTAAGTGTGAAACTTCTATGAATATTTCTATGAATATTTTTTACGCAAAATTACACACGTTATCTGCGCTATTGTTCGTATTGTCATTACTACTGAAAAGCACCAGGACAGCCAGCATTCTTCCCAATGTCCCTCCACCATTGTAATAATTGAATTATTCAACATATGAAGAATAATTGGCAAACTGATACCAAAAGTGGAGAGATGAGATTGAATATGTGATTGAACTGTGACTGTGCGTATAATATAATGAACTATTACCGATGGACACAGATAATGTTGCACGTTTTTAATTGCTTTATGAAAATCACGCAGCACCTCTTTCTCTGGTGATTCAAACGCTACTCGTTTCATTCTGCTATGACCTTCTGCGACAATACGTAAAGGAAGGGATTTATTTACCTGTATTCTCTTTCACTATTCATTGCAGCCAGACTCTGAGCACTTAATAAGTAAAAGAAATAAGACACAAACACACACCTCCAGTTCACCATTCTCTGCAGCGTCGTGCAGCGGGGTGCCTCCCCAGTTGTCAGTGACGATCTCACCGCCGTGCAGCAGCAGCCAGCTGAGCACCTTTGCGTGGCCGCGACTGGCTGCAAAGTGCATGCCCGTGGCTCCGTCGCTGTCCCTGTCTGTCAGCCTGATCTCCGTGAAACTCATCTAAGGAGGGGGGACAACGACACAAGCTACAGTCATCTGTTAAAACCAGTAGGAAACAATGGAAGCTGCTTTTGGGGAGGAAGTTGGGGAAAACATTGTCTTGGCATTCCAATAATAAAAATCTGCCCTGGGGTTTATGGTTAATTTAATATTTTTAAACAAATGACAAAGCAGTAAAAGTAGAAAGTAAAATTTTAAATGTGTGCTTTCTAGGCAGTTATCTATAAAAGTTTAGATTTTAGGCAAAATACTTAAATCATGGTGCGACAAAGCTCTTCCGGTGTTACTGAAGAATCATTTTGGATAGGACATACAGGTATCAATAAAATACTACTGAAACAATAAATTATAACATTAATTTGCCTGATGATAGACATCTGTGAGTTCATTATTTATCAGATGTACTTTTTAAAAAATGGAACACAAATACAACAATGCATTAAGTATGGAATGTGATACTAATGAATGTACCCTGTGTTTGTTTACAAGATTTGATCTACAGTGTCCTGACATTCCGACATACCAGCCAGACGATGACAGTGTTGTGGCCCATCTGGGAAGCAGCATGCAGAGGTGTCATCCTGTCATTGGCTCTGATGCTCGGATCTGCCCCACAATCCTTGACCAGGTATTGGACGACCTCCAGATGTCCCTCCTGGCAGGCTAGGTAGAGCGGTGTGGCACCATTCTTAGTTTGGGAGTTGACAGCGCTGTAGAGAAATTAAACGGTGACGTAAATAGAGAGACACGTGAAGACCACATTTCAATAATGGAGGTCATATATCGCAGCCTGTCCTTCCTTCATCACTGAAGCCTAAATGGAGTAAATAGGAGTTAATTGCTCACCCACTGCTTGCATAAATGTCTGCATCAATAAAATCAGCTGACACCCAAAAATAGATAGATACAATTGCGGCTTTCATTGCTCTTGTGTGATGGATTGAGCTTTACAGTATCACGGTACAAACGTTACTGACTGGATGAAGGTTTTGCTCGTTTCGCCTGCACACCCACTGTTGCCTCAAATATGTGTGTATTTGTTACGCGAGTACAAAAGGCTTTTAACACAGATGCAAATGAACAGCTGGAAATCTTTAATCAGTGCAATTTGTACATACAGTGTATTTTATGTCCAATGAAAGCATTTACTATTTGCAGCAATATTCTCCCGGCCTAATAAACTAAAGAGCAGAGCTTGGGTTTCAAATGACAATGCAGCATTTGAATTGAATGCAAAACCATTACACAGAGCCTGTCAAAAAGAAAACAAAACACCATTTTGCTTTTGTTGTTGAGCCTAGAAACAGTCACATTCACTAACCTAGGTCACTTAATTTATAATCACAGTTTGTGCTTACTGCGAAAACTGCCCATTTAATTGCTAAACAGACAAAATCGTAAATTTTGACCTAAATTTGAAAGGATTCTGTATTTCACCAGGATTCAGTTCTTGCAATTCTTACCACGAGACAGTACAACTCAACATTGAGACCCAGACTGGAGAAATCTTCTTAGTTGAAGCGGTAGGGCGAGAGTTTGCATCAATTCATTTTCATGATTATCTAACACACAAATTGTGAACCCTTCAGTCACTGCAATCAAATCATTGTTGATACTCTCTTAGCTGTCTGACAGCAAAGCAAATGTTCCGTGTTTTTAGATTTGTCTGAATGGTTGGATTTGTTAATGTGTGTCTTAAGGAAAAATGTAACAGGGACAGGAAAGCTTCCCTTCGTCGTTGTCAACACACGGCTATTTCCGAGCAGACAGCAGTGACGCTGATCCAAATCTCGCTCCCCTTCATTTCCGAAGGCCCTTAGCCCCGCCTCCCATGCCTGCATCCCGTCCCGTCCCATCCCAGATCTTTTCAGCCACAGCAGGAGGTCAGGGAGTGAACGGGTGCTTCCCCCCTAAATCCCATAATGTTGTGCTTTATTTGGACACTGACAAATGAGCAATGAGTCTCCTAAGAGGATTATCAGTCCACTGGCTTTTCCTGACTTGCTTTATGCTTAAAGAGGGGCTGCCAGTGGCTGAGACAGACTGAGTAGGCGAAGAGCAGTAGAGCAGGTGAGGGGAATGAGAGGCAAAATTCAACGTCAGGTTAGAAAAAGAAAGTGAACCCTTGGTTTGAGTACCTAGTTAAATTTTATTTTACAGCAGTGACCTCAACCAATTTGAGTGTATAGTTTTCTCAATGAGTAATGTTTGTTCAGGTCCAGGGGCAGCAGAACTACACATCCAGGGGCAGCAGAACTACACATCATGATGATCCCTACACCATACATCACTTTAAGGATAATGTTATGGTGGGCTATTACTTTGCCTTGCTTTACTCCAAGCAAATGTAGGGTGTTTCTGCAACAAAAGGCTTCCCTTCCACCTTTTTAAACCTTCTTTTGCCACCTTGCTTCATCTGAAGTACTCTGAAAGCACATGTGAATGAGGGATGGTTCACAATAGCTTGTGAAGAGATGAGCGTCAGTAAATAAGATTTATTATGTAATATTTTTCATGTGTTTTGTACAGAACAAGACACAACTAACCGCTAACTACAATTTCAACTCATTGATGGGAAAAATCTCACTTTTAGTAGCTTTTGTAAGTTGTGAAGGGCTTCACACACTATTTGGATTTTTAATATTGATATTATTAAATATGCCAACTTGAAAAACAACTATTTGAGAGTTATTAGTTTACACAAAGTGTACAGTATATGTCTATTATAGTGACTTTGATGAAAATCAGACCACATTTTATGGAGGAATTATGCATAAATGCAGGTCATTTCAAAGGGTTCACATTCTTTTTCTTGGCACTGTGTGTCTGAGGCACAATCTTTTCTTTCAGGAAAAATGTTAGAATAAACAATGGAAGTCTGGGTGATCGAGGGAAAAGATCCAAGTAACAACAAGTACATCTTAAATATTTCAAAATAAGAAGGGGAAGTAACCTGCGGTTCTGATCTCAGGAAGTGGTCAGGCAGGTTCATTATTGATGAGTGTAAGCAAAGTAGGCTCAAGTTCATCTGCTCACTGGGGTCGGTGTGGGAGAGAAGCTGACATTCGTCATTAATCCTAACCACAAACCCTGTGAGAGTGACAGCGTTGAGGATACGCTCAACGCTGGATACGATTCTAACAAAGCGCACGCTGCCTTTGTCACAGCTCTCCAAAGTGAAGAGGCGTGAACCCACTTACAAAGTGCTTTTGGAGAACAGAAAGGAGGTTAGCCTGGTGTGACGACACAGCTAGGAAGTGGCACAAGGTGCGTCACCTCGTCAGTCACTCAGAGGAGAGTGGAGAAAAAAAAAAACAACACTCTTTAAAAAGGTAGCAGACATTCGATATATTTCCAGTTCAGTAATTCACCTCAGCAATTGTCTGTACACCGTGTCCTCCCCCCCCATGTACCTGGTAACAAAGACCAAGGTCATCTTCATTACTAGCAAACTAATTGATGTTGCACTAATGGTCTTCTTGTCTGATAAAGGCTTGTTAGCTTCTCAGTGGCTTTTCCTGTCTAAACAATAAAGAATGTTGTGGGGGAATGTGCACACTTTATTTAGCTACGTGACTTGAGTTTCATGTGTGTGAAATTGTGATCACGGAAAGCTCCTGATTATCTTCTTTTAGAGGCTGCATGTTGGCAACAGAACCCCAAAACTACAAGAGGACAAAAGCAATTCAAATCTGAGTTTTGAAACCATGCAATCCTTCGCTTTAAGAATTGCACGTCTAAAGTTTTAACTTGAAAACAATGCTCTTACAAAGTGTACAGTGCCAAAATCATCTGAAAATGGCACGTTACAATGCATATTCTCAGTCTGAACCTCTTGCCAGAAAAAAGAGAACAGGGAGGGTTTTTCGTTCAACTTGTACCAAGAATGTATTAAGAAGATTAGTGCTCCTAATGTTTAACAGCCATCTTAAATCACGTTAGTTTCTCATCTGTGCCAACACTGAAGCTTTGCCTCCCTACTACATCAGCTAGTTGGATACAGGATGAACTCCTGCCTCGTTTTCTAACAAGCTCTTTGCTTTAAGGGTGGGAAAAAGGGTCAGTATAAATCCATATTATGCTGGACTGTATTAACCATTTAAGCTATACAGTACATATTCCTGTTTCAGAAACGGATCTGTAAATGGGAGAAGCACAGGACTGTATAAGAAATTGCTAGAGTGGTGATTTTCCTGTGAATCCACCTAAATTTCTAGAATATCCTAAAGCAGAGATCTCCCCTTCCCCACTGCATGCTGGAACTGTGATCGACGATCTTAATCTGCACTAATTGCTTGCATTACCTGCCTAGCTCTCTCTCTCTCTCTCTCATCCTAATTCATTGACTCTTTGTGTAACAAGCCTATCAGCGGAGACACAGCACACGAGCCTGTTGGTTTTGGTTCTCTGGGATGGACGGGCAAACGAGCCACCAATACAGATGTGGCTTATAAATCTAGCAGGCAGAAAGATATCAGGGAACAAAGCTGCATCTGTGCCGTGCCAATTGTAACACAAACAAACTGAGTATGACATTGCAGACGGCGGCGTACTGTAACCATTTTATGGTCATTTCATGATATTGTACCTGAGTCTTCCCTTCAGAGGACCTTTAACCGGTGTCATTTCATCCAAATACAATAACTATACCATACAACAAAACTCCAGAACATGTGCAACCATCTCAGTGTGTACTGCATGCATGGTTAAACCAGCCTTTCATCACATTTTGTACATATTGGGTTTTTTTTCACACCACCAATATTTAGATGTGGTAATATAAATATATTGGTGTGCAGCCTTAACCCTCCCACCAGCCTACCAGCTTTCAAAAGATACATTCAAAGCCTAGGTGTTAGTATGAGGTCTTGTGTAGAGGGTTTTCTGTGTCTTGAGGCTATGTTAGGTTTAACAGTGTGAAACTGAACCTGGTTTAGTGTAATGCTGCAATCCTAAAATGCAACTAAACACTTCAACTGTAGTTGGTGTTGCTTGTTTACTTCCTGTTAGTAGGTCTACTTTTACCTCTCTGTGCATCTCATTATGCCATCAACAGGCTCCCACTTAGTAAAGTGATGATGTAACAGAGAGGGTCGTGTTGTCCTCGTGATTCTTCAAGTGGAACGAACTCGGAGCCATCCAATTACCTCTTACCCATGAAACAAATTTGCAGCTTGTAATAAACCCTGAAACAAGAACGCTATCTCTCTTCTGCAAAGTTCAATTCTAAACAATGCCTGAGGCTAGCGACTAGAAAGCAGCCCGTCTATTCAAACGGATTTGTTTTCCTCATTATCTTATCGCCGGTTGGCGCTGCTGTGTGTCGCTGTGGAGACGGTGGTAAACAGCAGAAGTGGGAGTGGCGGTGGAGAAGAGTGAATGGGGCCCAGCTATCAGGCAGCTACCATGTCCCAGAGGCTCATTAAACTTTCAGCAACTATGCACCTGTCGGGGGTGCAACTGAACAATATCGGGGATGCAAATTCTATTAGAAGGCGATTCTATTTCTTTCTGGCAGCAGTTAGTGAGCAGTTTTGATAGTTGGAAGTAGACCGCAGCCAGAGAACATCCATCAGTTATCTTAAGATATTATAATTTCATTTTTTATTCTTTTATAACCCGACAGGTGTGCTATCAATAATGCTGAAAAACAAATAAAACAAGGTCAATCATCTTTAACGTTACCCAGGGATCTGTTCATGTTCTGGATTCACTTTAATGTCACAAGTCAAAACAACCAATTACACTATAAATATTATTAAGCTTAATTGCTTACCACCCCCTGTAGGGAGGTATAGCCATGCTACTGAGACCCCCTGATCAAGTCACCGCACCGTTCATTCGCTCTATGTGTCAGTTAATGCTGCGTATTGTCTCATATCTCACACAAGACTATGTGTTCTCTGAATCTGACCGAGGAGCCTTTTCAGTGTTCCTTTTCTCTCAATACGCTGGATGATTCAGTATAAACTAACTTCAGGCATTTGGTTGTGCATCCAACTGTTGAATACCAGGGGGTTGACGCTGCACAAATCTGCACTTTTAATTTTATTTATTTACTTACTTTATCCTTTATTTAGCCAGGAAGGTCCCGTTGAGATACAAGATCTCTTCTTCCAGGGAGTCCTGGTCAACCTGGTCCTTAAATTGCTGCATCATGATTACAAATCTTATCGCAGTCAAAACGACCTGGTTGCTGCTTATAAAGAGTCTGGTGTTGAGTTGTGCTCATACTGTCCTTACAACTCTGTGTGCTCAGTGCTGCTTCGCAGAAAAGACAATATGGCCGTTTTAACGCCTCACACGTGTCCTTTGCTATGTAACGGTCCGTATGGGAGGGTGTTATCTCTGCAGGGCACTGGTGGGTCTGACACTGCACTGATTAGAGATGGTATTCATCAAGGGATAATCACACACACACACACACACACTTCTTACTAGCACAGCAACTATAATTCAATCCATAGAAAATGAATTGGCAAGTATTTTGATAATTGATTGATCGTTTAAGTCATTTTTTAAGCAAAAAGACCAGACACAGGATGATGGTTCAGGTTCTCAAGTGTGAGAATATGTTGCTTTCTTGGTATTACATTATAATACATTTAATATTTTTGGGTTTTGGACTGTGAGTCGGACAAAACACAACATTTAATGACATCACCTCACCTTCATTGAGAAAATAATAGCCAGACTGATCAATAATAAAAATGAGCGTTAGTTGCAGCCTTACATCGGACCTAATTATGCAGTCGACCAGGTTGGCAACAAAGATATTAGATCACACACTTATTTGATTGTTGACGTGGCTCTCGTGCAGCTACACAGACCTCTCTCAGCATTCTGGAAACAGTTCTGTTACATAAGCTGCACACAGAGGCTATGGCAGTGTGTATTATTTTGGGAAGGTAAAACCACTAAGAGGTTTTTCTTTTCTAAATGGGATTTGAACACAGAATTTGGTTTGCGCAACAGGAATCAAAAAAGCAAAGTTCAAGTTGCTTCCAGCAGCGGCAGTTGATGCCATAAACTCTACAGTGTGAGCCCAAAGCTGACCAGAACTCCAGCTGTTTCTCAGTCCTCCTAACTGCTGCTTCTCCAGCTAAGAGACACCTTCAAGATCAAGATCAAGGTATCTTTATTATCCCCTAAGGGCAATTTGTTCTACAGTTCAACATGGGCAGCCCGAGCAACGACCAAGACAACAACACAAAATAACAACACAACCAAAAAAAAATCACATCACATTATTTAAAAAGCCAGTGGCCGCAGGAACAAATGAGTTTTTAAGCCTATTTGTTCTGCACCTTGGCAAACTGTATCTGCGGCCAGATGGAAGCAACTTAAACTCCTCAGATTTTCATTAAAATTTTTCTTGCTTTCAGTAACACACATTAAGATGTCTTTGAAAGGGTAGCGACTAATAGAACGTGACGATTGAAAGTAGCTTCCAGAGACTGACCGATTGTAACACTCATCGCCTTCCCCATCATGATAACGTTGTATCTTGTGTATTACTAAATATCACACTTAAATTTGAAGAAGATACATTTAGAGTGGGTTGAGTGCTGTGTGTTTTTAGACCTGCAATAAATGACAGCCAGTCAACTTAAATCCTACAAGTTACCAAATTAAAATCGCAACAAGAAAACAACAGCTTATAAAATCCCGCTGAGAGTTAGTTCAGATTTTCAACACAGTGAAAGGAAGCTTCCAGATTGCTGTAAAGGCAAAACCATGTTGCTCTTACTTTGGGCTGTGGCCCAGTAACAGTCGGAGCGAGGGCAGGTCTCCCTTGGCAGCAGCATAGTGAACAGGTAGGGCGCCTGTGTCGGTGGAGGCCCCGGGGTCCACCTCGCCCGTCTTCAGAAGCCAGTCGGTGATCTCATGGTGACTGAAGCGGGATGCAAGGTGGAGAATGGTGGCGCCAGAATTGTCTCTGTGCTGTCAATCCAACAAAAGAGAAAGGGAGCTGAAATATGCAGTTCTGAAATTTAGTTTCCCATTCATTTTTGCCACTAAAAAAAAAAAAAAAAAGAAGCTAATAATCAAAATAATTTTTTAACATTCTTCATGAGAAGACTTCTAACATGCTGCATTTCTCCAAGATATTTAAGCCAAACACCTGCCATGACTATAGTGGTTACATTTTCTAAAAGACACACAGATCATAGCATTTGCGGCTCTCTCATCCAACACAGACTCAACAAAGACACGAGCTTATGTCTTCCATGTTCCTTTCAAAACGCAGTAACGACAACGCTGTACCACACGCTCATGCTTTGTGTCAAGAGATGGGCCACTATGGCTACCTCTTAAAATGGAAAACAAAATTGTATTTGCATGCTCTTTATATTAACGATAGTCTTATCTACAAAGAAGCTACATCTGACGCAGTGGAGTGCCTCAAACGATCATTAACATTTCCATCATATAAACTTGGGATCAGTGTGCAGTAACGCAAAGCAAAAGACACATTGTGAAAAGTGGAAGCGTTGGCCACACATCAAGTCGATTGCACTGCAAGTAGTAATCGGTAGGTTTTGCTAAATGTCAGCCAAATATCTTCTCAGTTAGTTGGTGGCGTGCGGTGCTCTTTGACGCTGTCCTGCAGTCCCTTCAGGCAGCCCTCAAAAGTAATGGATAGAGTTTTAAATAGATGGCCGAGCTCTTATTGCCGTTTCAGATTCTGACTCACAGATTGCTAGAGGTCAGACCGAGCACCCGATTAACTCAGGTTTTTCTGTTGTGTCAGTATGACTCCTTTTCACGCAAGAGAAGACATAGCATGGGTCGGCATGGCGTCTTAGTCAATAGTACTGTCGCCTTAGACCAAGAAGGTTCTGGGGAGGAATCTGCCGGAGCTGGCTCGGCCCCGTCTGTGTGAGGTTTGCATGGGATTCCTTCTACAGTCAAAATAAATACATAGATATATATAAACTTAGTGTTACATGAGGGTGCATTTTGGAGAACTGTAAAGTACAACTGTATTACAGATTTTACTAAGACTCTTTCAACGAGTCTGCTGCGTTCCTTCCCTGCTGTGAAGACTTTGCATCTTAGTACCAGCAGGGAACTGGAAACGAAGCGAGTGAGTTCTATGTGAAGGTTTAACCACACTTCTTACCAAACATCTTCCCCACTATCATGTCAGACTACACCGTCCTTATGTGTCCTTTATGGAGGTGCTGTATAAAGGATATTACATTTGCAAATCCAGTTTTGCATACTTCGTTGCCATGGGAACACGAGGCAGCGCAGCACTGCGAGTTTTACGCTGAAGATTGGGGAGTTAAATACGTGTTCTTTATCTTCTATTCCTCATAGTTTCTGTCAACGCGTACAGTCAGAAACGGTAGGAAATAACGCATCCAGCCTCTTGTGACTATCTGAGGACCTCCTTTCTTTGATGGGGAGCAGCGTGCGTTTTCGAGCCGGACGAACTACTGTAAGCTCACCACGTTGTGATGGCTGGTAAGGTCTTGATGCCAAATCTGTTATTGGTGAATTTTGGCAGGCATCCTCACCCATCTTGGATGGAGAGTCGTCTGTTGTTATCACCGAGCCTATAACTGATCCCCCACTCAAGATAAAAGGAGTCTGGTCTTTCAGTTTCAGAACATTTGGGGACCAAGAAGTGTATTAAAGGCGTCATGATTGGGTTTAATACTCATTGGCCTTGTGGCCGACTCACCACTTGTGGCCCCACACCGCTTTGAACCTCTGGGTCTCCTCTAAAGAGCAGAGGGGTCACCCTGCACCCCTTCAAGTCTATGGCTTTAGTCGTCTCATGATGCTTCCAGGGCTCAATGCGGATTAGAAAACACGTGTGCGTTTTAGGCACAAAACTCAGCCCAAATCAGCTCACAGTGATGCCACTCACCTCCGGCCGACAGCCACCCTGGCTGAGCAGCCACTGTAAGCAGGCCAGGCTGCCGGTGGCTGCTGCGTCATGCGCCGGACTTGCCCCGTTGTTCGCCAGGCAGCTGCCCGGCAGCCCGGCCTCCTCCACCAGGAAGCGCAGGCAGGTTAGTTTCCCGGCCCGGGCTGCGTGGTGGACCGGCGAAGCCCCCAGCGCGTCCCTGACGTCTGCGGTGAGCGCGTTCGCCGCTAACTGCGCCTTCAGCGTCTGCACGTCGCCCTGCCTCGCGGCGAGCAGCGCCCTGTCCTCCTCCACCACCACCATGGCCGCCGCGGACGCCTTTTTTACATGTTGGAAGTCGTTATTATCCGAGAGACCGACCCGCCGCTTGTCTGCGTGTTTCTATCCGCTCAGTCGGATGCCGGGACACCTGTTGTTGCCCAAAGTTTGGCTTTTGGTCTCGCTGAGCTCCGGCAGCCTAAACTTTTTGGTGCTCGCCTCGTTACTTTGGGCTCTTTGCTGACGTCTGTCGTTGTGCCTCGGAGAATATGCCGCAGTGTTTTTTCTTCCTGTAGCAGATGGCGACGTGGGACTCGGCGCCTGTTAAATAATCCATCAGAGGGAGGACCGCTGAGCCCGTTAGGCTGCGGGTTGTTGCGTCCTGAAAATCGGCTCACGAGTTAAAGGGACAGTGCGAGCAGGCTCCCGGGGACGAGGTGGAGGTGGAGGTGGAGGTGGAGGTGGAGGTGGCGGGTGTCAGCAGCCGCGCAGAGGCCGGTTGCTCCTCCAGCACACGGCCCAGTGTTGTTTTCATGCGTCCTCGCCAGCATTCATCTAACGTGTGGCAGCGAGCTCAGCATCACCGTCCGCGCCCTGTGCAGCGCCACCTGCTGGCCTTTTAGTAAAAGTGAGCTTCTGGATGTTTTCTGCTTTTTTAGCTTTAATATAAAACCATATTGTTTTCTTTTTTTTCCTCGCTATTTGGGACATTATATCACCTCCGCGCTACACCACAGCCTAAACACACGACAACTTAGTGTTATGCTGGTTTTGCACGTTACTGTATACAACTACATGTGTGTACAATATGTAGCCTATGTAGGTAACTGCATTATATATTGTTTTTAATGTTTTATTCTATTCTAATTTAAAATGTGTGCATATATTATGTTCTGTGTGTGTGTGTGTAGCGTGAAGTGGGCTAAAGCTTTCATTGTGCAGCCCTGTGTTGTAGAATGACCAATACATGCAGGCTACTTTGAGCCTTGAACCTTTATATTAAATTTGGTTGTGGTCACACAACAAAAACCTCTAATTTGCATGCATGTGTGCACCAGAGAACAGCATAACTGGTGCATATAAATCCTGCCAAGAGTTGAATGGGTGATAATGAGAATATTTTAATAGCAATGTTTTGTTGTGATGTGTGCAGTGGTGGAAAATAACTAATTACATACTGTACATACTTTGTAATTACGTATAATTCTGAGGCGCAAACATTTACTTGAGTCTCCCCATTTTATGCAGCTTTATGGCCTTGAGGAAAATAAAAATGACTTTAATCTGACAATAGTTGCAGATTTTGATTTGATGTGCAAAACAGACTGTTACCGGCCTCTAAAACATGATTTGTTATTGACTAAAACGCCACCTCGACCTGCTACAGGAGAAAGCTGCTTACACGTTAATGCATCCATAACAATAATCCAATAATGTAAAGGCCACATTGGCTAACACTTGGGATCTTTTAGGGGCCTACTCGAGGAAAATGTTTGATGCACGACTTTCCTTGTAACAGAGTAAACGTGCACTGTGGGGTCTGAGTATAGACCTGTGCCTTCCAACACTGAATGTGTGAGCAAACGTCTACACCTACACCACCCACCCGGTGGGATAACTCTACTGAAAGAAGCCTTCCTCCAGGTCTACTCACGTCAAATGTTTTTCTGCGCCGTTTTACTTTAACTTGCAGTGAATGCGTGCGGTTCAACGCAACCACACACATTGTGATGTTCGTTTGCTTTGACCCCGTCTTGGATGACAGAGTTTCATAAGACAGTAGGATTGATGGATATAGCAGATAGGCCACCCATGTGTTCATGAGCCTGACGTTGTGATGGACTGTAATACGTTTAATCACCAAATGGTGGCAGGAAAGCTTCATATTCACCCATGTGGGCTTGAGCTCCACCTGCGGAGGTGTTCAGGTGTCAAGTCAACATGTTGTATAGACTTCTCTAAATCACAGTAGCTATCGCACACACGTTTGGTCATTAAACATATTTATTAACGACTAATCATAATTTTTAAAAAACCATTGAAGTAGCGTACCGTTTTATTAAAACACGGGACCAGTTTCACAGCTTTGAAGGTTTATATTTAGGCTACACACTTTGAAAATAGGAGGGCTATTTCAATTCTAATTTAAGTCATGCCTCAGTCTTGTTTAAAGGCTAACGTTGACGTTTTCTTCTGTTCTCACGGGAAACTTCATAACAGGAAAACGTGCGGCCTCTTTCTGCCTCTCCGCTGTCAGATTAGGGTGATTGTTTTTTCCACTCAGGCGGCTTCTGCCCGATGTGGGTGGGTTTGCTCCGGGGAAGGGGGGGGGGGGGGGTGTCTATGGGCGAGCCTCGTGCTCGACGCGTGCCTCTCTGACCCATCTGTTGCACCGTTCCAACTGTCATACACACCACGCGCCGATTTGGGGGCGGAGAGGGGAAATTCCCACGAGCGGTCTGACTAATTGTGCAATTCCCTAAAGGGAATAATAACTCCCTAACACGATTTAGGTGGGGCACTGCATCAATGCCGTTATAGCCTGTGATTGCTTGCATGCATACAGGAATGTCAGACATCCTTGCGGATAAAAAAAAAAGTATATGTATAGGCCTATTATCGGCCTAAGGTTTTTGAACAATATACTACTATTATAATGACTATTATTTGTTTGTTTTCAATAGATGTACCCACGACTCCCTGCGAAGCAGTGACACCACTGAGTGATATTTCCAATATAGTAAATTGAATTCAATAATAGTGATTTGTTTTGTTTAGGAAAAATATCAACAGTTTAAAAAAAAAGAAAAATAGGCCTACGTTTAAACAAAAAATCTAATGGCACAAATTGCCTGCACACAAAATCGGACATTTGGGTGGACTGTTTTTGTATGAAATGGGATACTGATAACTTAACTGCCAGACTGCAGGCCACTGTCTGTTTGAAAGGATGTGTATGTCTGGACCCCACTTCACCCAACGCTTCTTTGGTGCAGCTGCAGCCTCTCGCAGCTCTATAATGAAGGATTTGATCACGTGTGGGCGATCTGGAGTCTTTTCCCGGGGCTCGTTAAAGACGCTCCCGCCACTTCAAGCAGTGAGAAGCTAAATCCCCATTGAACTGGAAAGGGGGCTGCCAACGGTTTCCCCCCAAAGCCTGGGAAAGCTGGGATATTCCTTGCACGCGTCCGACGTGCGACAGTTATTCAGATTGGACTACATTATTCAGCGCGTGGGCCCCATCTATTGTGTGGCCACATCTGCTGCCCTGCTGCGCGGGAACATTCGAACGGGGACATTTTCTGGTCGAGTTTATGCTGCTTTTGCTACAACCTGACCCATTGCCTGTTTGCAACGGCAAAAAGCCCCAGAACACCTTATAAAACAGCACAATCCAGAGCAAATTCAAATTCTGATAAAACTGATAAAAGTGAACAAAATTGCAGTTAAAGTGTCTCCTGAATCTGAGCGTTAAAACTGTTCACAGCAGGATATAAGCCTGTCACGGATATTCGATGACCCAGAATCATCTTTGCGAGAAGGCCAGCCTCGATAATGACGCTAGGAAATGTGGAGCTCGAGTTTGAATTTTGATTTGAAGCCAAAATAACAACAACAACATTAATAATAACAATAATAAAATAATAATAATAATAATAATAATCGTACTCTTTTCTCCAAACCTCAATTTTCCACGTCAGGCGTCACAGTTTTAAACCCACCTTTAAAAATAAGGTTTGACACAACAATATACCGGCAGGCCTGTTTAGCTCCGCGCGCCATCTGCAGCGGCGCGTGCCATAAAGTAATTGCATTCGCCTAAATCTGGGCGCGTGCAGGGAGGATGCCTCCAGTCGAACTACAGAGAGAGAGGCGTCAAACCTTAACGTTAGCGCGTGATATGGAATGAAATAGCTAATAACAACAAAAATAGTAATTAATGCATCACGTCCGCTACGTAATATAGAATAACACAAAGAGTAGAATTCACACAACTGTTGTTCAACACAATCGACAATAAGAGTACTGTTTATTTAAAAAAAAAAGAGACCAGACAAAATACATTTTATTAGCTGAAAGAAGACCAACACACCCAAAGAGAGGAAATTGCTTTATTTTATCCTCACATCCCCAAAATGAGGTCGCATCATTTCATCTTTTCTTTATTTCTTTGACCTTCCTTTCTTCTCTGCAGTATTGTTTGGCATACAGTACTCTTGCTTGAGCTGAAAGTGATTTAAAATCAAATTTAAAACATCAGGAAAACACTTTAAAGTAGCCTCTTGTGACTTATTCTTTACAGGAGCCATTAAAAAGTTGAACATGTACATACAAATTATGAATGAAATACATTTGACATTTGTATTTGTAATACATTTCATCATTCAAAAATATGAACTATTGTGAGTATTTGAGACGTCTGGACCTAAAAAAAAAGGCCAATTTTAAGTCAAAGTCTTCACGAATGGTAGTTATGTAGCCTAAATGAACACTGCAGCTATATTCCTTCAAAATCTGTCTTGGGGTAGTTAGTACTAAAATTAGCTTCCTGACATTTACTACTGCTTATTTTGATGTGCAATGACAACCATTAAAAGTCTGAATCTGCTATTTCAGGACAAGAACAAATATGAAAGCTTTAATACTGTCTATGTGTCATGTTCCTTACAGAAATATTTAATTTACACCTTTTGACAAGTACAAATAAATATTTTTCAAATCTTCTTTTCGGACATAAATCTAGTTCATGCAGTTGATTACCTTCTGTAAGATATAACGTATTATAGTTATGGTAACTTATAGTTTGTGTTGTAGAGCATCCAGATTTCAAGACATATCCAACAACATTATAACAAAAAGCAGGAATGAACAAAGTCTTGAACTTTAGACTTTTTGATGTAGCCTAACAGTTGATTATTTGGGTATAGTGAGGACAGTTCTAGCAATTATCTTGAAGTTCACCTTGTTCCTTCTCTCTTTCTTACAGCCTTGACACATAACTTAGATTCTTCTTCTTCTGTCCCCTTGAACTTACCATGCAGGCGTGTGTCCACCACAGCGAGCCAGTCATCCGTGAGCTGCAGTGAGAATTTCTACAGTCAGACTTTCTCACAGTCAGGCTCATTGACCGACACAACTAGCCTACGTTTTAACAATGCAGCGTCTACAGTGAAAAGTCAAAAGAGTTTTGGACTGATGTGGTAGAATTGGCTGGAAATATGGTGAGTGGAGTGGTCTCAGCTGATTCTGAGTTCCTGTGTTATTTGACTGTAGCCTGCACCAAATAACTGTACATCATACTATGGAGTCAGAATAGCTGCACCCCATACAAGACATGTGAAGAGATCAATATAACAGGACATTTTATGCACATCACGTGTTACAGTTAAGACAGTTACAGTTACAGATGTCATTTTCAACTTGTTGGACAAATCCTCTTAGTATTACATCACATATTGACACCAAATATTTCACATTTAGGCCTATGGCCATATATATTTACCATATTAAAACAGCAAATTGAGATAGGTGAAGATAAGTAGCTAACACAGACACGTACATATATTACATTTTAAAAAGGAAAAAGTAACATACCAGGGAGCCTGTCATTTAAAGCCCATGCAGCAGTGCTTGCAGGAAACGTTGCTGGTTGAAGACTGCAGTTGTGCTACAACACGAGGTCTGCGACTCAGTGACAGAGACGCGTTCTCTTTGTGGGCGGACACCTCGTGCAGGCCACGCCCTCCCATGGGTTGGTTCAGCTGCAACCCTGAAGGACTGTGCAGGACCAGGCAACAGCCAGAAAAACACACAACATTCTGTGTTTTTGAGTTGTTGTCGTTAGTTTATATACAGGGTTATTAGATACTGCATTAGCAAACCTGAGTCTCCCTGCAAGAGTCGCTAGGCCAGATGTTGTTGCTGCTGCCACATTCCTTTTCAATTCAAAATGTCAAAATGGGAACCCTTTATTCTTAGTTTATCCCATTGTTACGATCAGTTACAGTGGTAGAATGAGTAAAAATGTAACAACACAACATAATCTGCCTTATCGTTACTCCTATGTTAGACATTTTTGCGATATGAAATATCTTATTGTAAATGTATTTCGTGATTAACCCCCCCCCCCCGGCAACTCTTAATGGTCCCTGTCCCTCTCTGGAACTTCAAAATAATTCATCGGAGCAGGAAAGCCATCTGCTGCCTTTGTTCGCTTGGCTCGTGCTGTTCTCGTGCCCCTGATATGGCAGCACAATGGATTCCCCTCAATCAGACATCCAATATTCAAAAAACCCGCCAACGAGCCGCCTGCATGCCCTGCTTGTCCAACGCCTGCAGCTGGGGCCACACCAATAACGAATATTCTCTATTATGTGCGACAAGGTGGAGAAATACACAGAAATGTATGTGGACGTTTTAGATTTATCTAGGGTCTATTCTCTCATCCCCCGCCGCTTCCCGAAATCTGAGCGGAGTGATAGACTGGCTGTTAGTGGAGCGTCACAGTGGACGAGGGGTCCGCCAGAGCTGCAGCTATTGGTGGAGAAGCCAATGCGACGCTGTAAGTTCACCTTTGTCAACTTTGAAGGGCAAAACAAAATGTGCGCCACCAGATGTGCGCTCTGCCTCGCAGCGTGGCTTCTGGCTTGGTTGGATGCTCAACTCCTGTGCGAGCCAGTCCGTCTGATTTATATGCAACGTGCAATTAGCAGCAGTGTTTGCTCTGAAAACGACGCCCGGATAGATGCTTTGCACTGTAATGGACTTCATAATAAGGCGCCTTTCGTACGCGTTGTTTTATACAGAGAGCTGCAATCCAACCACGAGCTGTGATCCTTCGTTCAACATTTACAGTTTTGTCTGTGTCTGTGCTTTACAGCACATCCTGGCAAAATGGGAAGCGACGGTGTCAACAACGCTGTGCAAAAACATTCGCAAGCAAATATTTCACGTTTCTTTTTTTTACGAAATTATACTTTTATATATAGATTTTCTTCATGTCCACCCCCCTCTCTGGAGTCACACAAAGAGCATCTCTACCATCACTAACATGTATATTTCATTGTTTACAGCTGAAGATATCAGGATGTTCTGATTAAAAAAAAACAAAAAACAAAAACCCCGCAACTTATAATATTGCAACATACCACACAGCCATCATAAAGGCGGCAGCATGAGGGACAAATGATTAAAGGGAGACAGGTATATTCACAAACTGGCCAGTTTGTTAGGTAAACCTAGAATCTAAGGCAACAGCCCTGCCATGAATTCTAGTTTTGAGAAGTAGAACTTTCAGTTCACATACATCAAAAGAAGAATGATCACGAATTCAGAGCCTGTAGAGGGGTAGAGGATTGTATTAGATTGTACAGGTGTACGTAATGTGGGTTTGTCAGGATAAGATAAGCCCAAAGAGTAAGATTTCATGAACATGGATGTTTTTATTTGACTGTTTCCTGTTCGGACCCATCTTGACCAATGCCCCTTTCCATGCTGTAGACAGGTAATAGAGCTAGTGTGTCGGTGTTGGATGGGTCCTTCATCCTAGCAGCATGTTTGTTAGCTCATCTCAAGTCCAAACATATTAATCCCTTTTCTGTTTCATTAACACCCATGTCTTGTAGATATTCAGATAAATAACTTGTAATTTGTTGGCATCTAAACAATTGTAAAAACAAGTTAGCTCCAGTTCCTCTCTGGCTTTGTTACCCTGTACCTCTTTCAGTGGTAGAGAACGATAACTACAAGAGGACCAACATAACATGTACTGTCAGGGCTTGAATGGATGACTTTGGAGCCTGAATATGTAGTTTAACAGATGGCTTTCACATGTCAGAACGCCCTCTCCCTCTTCAGCACCGTGGAGAGTGGTCACCTTACAAAGCACCGGCACATGGAGCAGAAGTGGCACGCAGTCACCCACACCTGACTCCTCTTCATCAGAGATGCAGATGAAGCCCTTAAGAAGTAGCCAGAGAAAGGAGTGCATGGCTGTGAGCGGGTCATTCACCGATCACACGGTTGGAGGTTTGATCCCCAGCCTCTCCTGTCCACATGTCCCTGGGCAAGAGGCTGAATCCCAAATTGCTTCTGTGTGTGTATGTGTGTGTGAATAGGTGAATGACAGGTAAACTGTAAAGAGCTCTGTATGAAGGCGCTATATAAATGCAGCCATTTACACATATGCTGCTGTCTGATGTCTTAATGAAGGAAAAGAAACAAACTGTTTATGACGTTTTCTTTGCTCATGGTCCTCCCAAGAAGCCTGTTCAGTTCTGGGGAAATAAATTATTTAGTTGAACTCTCTCCATTGTCTGTGTTGATGTTTGGGTCAGAACCCAACCTAAGAAAGAGAACGCTGTTGTTAAAATCGCACCGTTGAGTCTGGCTAGCTTCACGTTGCTGCAGACTTAGTGTTGGGAAGGCAAAACTACTCAGATTGGAGCTGGAACAGTCCGTTAAGATCACTTTTCTGGCAGAAATACAATTGCTTGAATAGCAACGCAGCCATGTATGCTGCTGTCAGTTCAACAAACTGAGAATGGCGATGGATTCATAGAAAACTGTTGTTGTTTTTTTTGCCACTTATAGATAGCAAATGATCATTTGTGAGAAAACCATTAAATCCTCAGTCTGAATTTAGCTGTTTGTTTTTTGTGTGTGGGAAAAAAATGTGCAAGCAAACGAGTGACGTAGTGATGAAGTCTCAGGTGCCACAGCTCTTTGCTTCGTGTCATCCCTGCTCCCTCTCCTGCCTTTCCTCTCCCTGCCTCCCAATGTAACACACAGGCAGCAAAGGGAGACAAGACAGTGTTGGCCTGAATCACTTCAATGTGTCAGTATATGGAAAAGTCAAGCAAAGGCTCATTTTGTCATTTTCATTTTCCACAAACCCTGATGGAAGCCATGACCCCAAACATGTTGGTGTTATTAATATGTGTTTGTTCTCAGTGTTTGTATGTGTTGCTTGATTGTGTTCTTTTTCGTTTTTATCACTTAACATCTTTATATCAAACTCTTGACTCTCTCTTAACGATCTCATATAGAAGAAAACAAGTCTAATGACACAACTATTTATTGGGACCTTTTCTTAACACCCTTCACTCTGACTTGACAATTGTTTAGCTCAGAGTGTCTGCAGACTTGAGACATGATTATTTGTAGAATTCTGACAGGTTCACTCACCAGTTCTGCATTTCTACAAAACATGTCAGCGTAGGAACCCGCTCAACTCACATGTTTGTAATAATACTGAGCAAGTTGATTTTCATGTTTTGACTTTATGATGTAAAACTGACTTTCAAACACCAATATCATTTTGAGTGTTTCTAGACAACGCCATTCTGCTCCTCAGTGTGTTTTCTGAATCCATCTTTAGTACCAATCATTTAGGACTTTTGACTATTAGCTACAATCAAATCCTGTACTGTTTCAGCTTTTTAAACAGCAAAGAAAGAACATTTCTCATCATTTCCTCTTAAACACTCACAAATGCAAAAGTACTAAGTCTGACGCATTTTACTAAACTGACATGGATATCAAGTATTTCACTGTAGATTGTTTTCTGAAGTAAAACCTGCTTAAAGGAAAACAGACTCGTGTGAAACAAGTTGTTTTAAATGTACTTCACATCACACAGTTTAAACCTGAGACAATTATGAAATCATATAATTTCTAACTGCTTTTAGCAGATCAGGATAATTAAAACAATTATGTCATTCTTTACACCTATAGGAGAAATACACACTTTTTAATACGAATATTTCAGGAAACAAAACCTTATCTTGGAAAAAAAGGACAATTTCTAACCTAATGTTTTGTAAGTCAAGTCGGATTTGATCACAAACTGGGAACAACAGGAAGTTCAATCAAACGTGACATGTTTGTCTGAGTGCTGTGCTCAGACCCAAACACCAGCCAGCAGTGATGCTTGATGGGGATAATGTTGGCTTAGATTTTGGCTTGGGATGCTAGACACTGATTTGAAGGCTGGAGAAAAAAAAAGAGTGTGGAAGCCTCCATGTAGCCATGATGGAGACGATCACATTCAGCAAGGCAGAGAGTTTGGCTTTTGGATTTCATACACCAATAAACCTCAAACTCAAAGAATCATATTTAAAATGTTTTCAAGGAACACATAAAATACCGTTTCACCTTTTTGCTCCAGATGACACACAAAACGTGATGGTGGTGTTGGTGTAGGCTGCTTCTGATACCTATTAATAATCCGCGATAACAGCCTAATATGCAATAAAGGAAAAACAACTGGCAAAATGTTTCATCTGACATCGATAGCCAAGCGTTGCATTGAACAGTGTAACATGAAGAAAATAAAGGAGCGAATCATATCCCTTTCCCACACAGTTGTTGGAGGATTCTTTGTGAATCCACTTTTCGCCCTTCAACAAAAGGATCACTGTGCTCTCAGCTTGCACAGATGGATACCCACGCTGAAACCAGGACAAAAAGGGTCCCAACCGAAGCCTCTGGTGGACTTGTTTTTTTTTTGGGGGGGGTGGTGGTCTTATCTCGAAGGGCCCGTTCCCAGACTGGTTCCTGATGGCAGTTATTTGGGGCCCCGTGCGAAATCGCGCATCTATAATGCTTGAAAAGAAAAACCCATATAAAAGAGGGCTGACGACCTTCGAGCTGCCGTCGTCTTTAACAAAATGATACGTGCTCGTTGGACCACGTTTCCAAATGCAAATACATAAACTTAGATTATTTCAGTGTTGAACGTGCCCCCCCCCGCTCTGCATTGTTCACTTTCAGCCTTAGTGTTGGAAGTGCTTCAGTAAAAAATGTGTTGTTCAATGATTCTTAGCGCAAGAAAACCGACCGATAACGGAATTTGGTCGCCGGTGAGGGGGAGCAGGAGCAGGAGGAGCAGGAGGAGCAGGAGAAGCAGGAGAAGCAGGAGGAGCAGGAGAAGCAGGAGGAGCAGGAGGAGCAGGAGGAGCAGGAGGAGCAGGAGAAGCAGGAGGAGCAGGAGGAGCAGGAGGAGGAGCAGGAGGAGCAGGAGGAGCAGGAGGAGCAGGGCCCGGGATGCTGATGGGAGCAGCAGCAGAGAGGTGCGAGAGGGGAGGGTGTGTGAGTGTGTGTGTGTGTGTAGAGACAGAAGATGAGGGGGGGGGGGGGG